>ONZH01023234.1:0-10999 GCA_900303285.1 Rhinella marina
TACAGCAGGCTACAAGCACATATGGGGTGTTTCCTTTCTACCACTTAAAATATTCGTACGGGGGTGCTCTTTCCAAAATTGGGTCACTTCTTGGGGTTTTTAGTTGCTGGGGACCGCAGGAAATTTTTAAATGTGACATGCCAATAAAAAAAACCATGGGGAGAAAATTGGTAACAAAATGTGGGGTGCATTTTGTCCTGTTACCCCTTGTGAAAGTGAAAAATGTGTGCATAAAGCAACTTTTTCTGGGAAAAATTGTATTTTTTCATTTTCACAGCCAAGTGTTTCCGAATTCTGTGAAACGCCTGATGGGTCAAAGTGCTCACTACACACCTTGAAATACTCCTTGAGGGGTGTGGTTTCCGGAATGGGTTCACTTTTTGGGGGTTTTCACTGTAGGGGTATCTCAGGGTGTCTTCATATGCGCCATAGCTCCCAAAAGCCAATCCTGCAAAATCTGTCCTCCAAAAGCCCGATGGCGCGCCTCCCGTTTTGAACCCTGCCATGCGCTCATACATCCGTTTTTGAGCACATGTGGGGTGTTGCCATGATCATGGGTAAATAGGTAACAAAATGTGGAGTGCATTTTGTCCTGTTACCCCTTGTGAAAGTTTGTTTTGCTTTAACCCTTGATGTGCTTCATGAAAAATGGATTAAAAAAAAGTAAAATTTTGAAATTTCATTCAAATTTTCCGTCAATTCTCATGGAACACATAAAGGGTTAACAAAGTTAGTAAAATCAGTTTTGAATAGCTTGAAGGGTGTAGTTTCTAAAATGAGGTGATTTATGGGGAGTTTTCACTATATAAGCCCCACAAAGTGATTTCATAACTGAACTGGTCCTTAAAGGAAATCTGTCACATCATATGAGTGTATTAAAGGGTTTCTGTCACCAGTTTTTTCGGTATGAATCAGGCTGACATTAGAGATGTGCTAATGTCACCTGATTCCAAATATATATCTGTTTTATTTACTGGTGCCCCCATTTTTATATAAAATGAACTTTTATTTTATGCAAATAAGGCTTCTAGGTGCAAAGGGCGTTACCTCTGCTCCTAGAGGCTCTGTTGATTGACAGGACCAGGCAGAGAAGAAACACTCCATTCACCATAGCTTTCAAAGACCTTCAATGATGTCATGACCATGTGATCAGTCACATGGTTTAGGAGGAGACAGGCTATTTGTGTGATCCTAACCATGTGACTGATCACATGGTCATGACATAATTGAAGGTCCTTGAAAGATATGGTGAGTGTAGTGTTTCTTCTCTGCCTGGTCCTGTCAATCAACAGAGCCTCTAGGAGCAGAGGTAACGCTCCTTGCACCTAGAAGCCTTATTAGCATAAAATAAAAGTTCATTTTATATAAAAATGGGGGCACCAGTAAATAAAACACATATATATTTGGAATCAGGTGACATTAGCACATCTCTAATGTCAGCCTGATTCATACCGAAAAAAACTGGTGACAGAAACCCTTTAAGCTAAAAGTATGGCTGTGTTCAATAAAGTACCTTGTTTACTGCTGTAGTCTTTATTCTTTTTTCTGACTTTCGGTTTTTATATAATTTCCGTTTTTCTAATATGTAAATTTCAAGTGAAGGTGCCCAGAGGGGCGTTACTACCGATAAACGGAGCCCAGTAACGCCCCCCTCCTGTGCCCAGCCCGCCTTCTTACTTGTATAATTCACTCCTCTTCAGGGCTTGAGTAACGGCCACATTTGCTTACTTGGCCTCCGCCCCCCTCAGCATTGGCACAGCAGCTCTAGAAACTACACCTTCAGCTGCCTGCCGCTCTCCTCCGCTTCAGTTTTATTATTACAAAAAAAGTTTAAATGATCCAATAAATTTCGTTCCACTTCACAATTGTGACCCACTTGTTGTTGATTCTTCACCAAAAATGTAAAATGTTATATCTTTTTGTTTGAAGCCTGAAATGTGGCAAAAGGTTGAAAAGTTCCAGGGGGCGAATACTTTTGCAAGGCACTGTATATTTTAGTACAATAATTTAATTGTTGAAAAAGTGATTTTACAGGCCTAGTTGAAAGACAATTCATTGCAAACACTGCATTGTTCTATCTGTGATAGTGGATGCATCAAAGATATAGACATTTTAGTATAAAAATTGTTTAACCACCTAATGTCAGCTTTCAAACAAGACCAGTTGCATGTTTCTAGCTGCTACCATTCAGGAGATAGCAGCATCTAAAGCAGAGCTTCCCCCCCTCCAATTAGCTACTTTTCCCACTGCTCGAGCTGGACTCGGGCAAAACAGGTGGTTAAAGAAGTTATCATACACTAACAAATGCTCCCCCATATGATGGGCCCCTTACACTGATTCTACTTACCTGGCTCCCTGCTCCGCTCCTGGTCCCTGAACTGCCGCTGCTGCTTCTCCCCTTGCGTTGGGGCGCAGCCAATGGCAGGCAGTCACCGGCTGCCATTGGCTGCTCCCCCCCTGACACCGGATGTTTTCATCTGCACATGTGGAGAAGTAGCAGCCACGTTGTAGGGACCAGGAGTGGCGCAGGGAGCAGGGACCAGGTAAGTAGAATCAGAGTGGGGAGCCCGGCATATGGGGGAGCATTTGTTAGTGTCTGTTACTGTGCCTTGGAATCAAAGGTCACTGCATTCTTCATGCACCTCCTCCTCACAACTCCAGAGAAGCCTTTCAATTGCATCCTCTCTATCTTTACTGCTGGCTCCTAGTGGGGTGTTTTCTTTTTTCCTAAGTGGCAAAAAGAAAGCACCTCACTTTATGGAAGACACCCAAGAGTGTCAGAAAAGCATTTCTGTGTGCAAGATCTGCAGGATTAAAATAAGCCTTGGGCGTTCAAACACAAACATACAGTGCCTTGAAAAAGTATTTGGCCCCCTGGAACTTTTCAACCTTTTGCCACATTTCAGGCTTCAAACAAAAATATATAACATTTTAAATTTTTGGTGAAGAATCAACAAGTGGGTCACAATTGTGAAGTGGAACAAAATTTATTGGATCATTTAAACTTTTTTTGTAATAATAAAACTGAAAAGTGGGGCGTGCAAAATGATTCGGACCCCTTGCATTAATACTTTGTTGTGCCACCTTTTGCTGCAATTACAGCTGCAAGTCGCTTGGGTATGTCTCTATCAGTTTTGCACATCTAGAGACTGAAATTCTTGCCCATTCTTCCTTGCAAAACAGCTCGAGCTCTTTGAGGTTGGATGGAGAGTGTTTGTGAACAGCAGTTTTCAGCTCTTTCCACATATTCTCAATTGGATTCAGGTCTGGACTTTGACTTGGCCATTCTAAGACCTGGATACGTTTATTTTTGAACCATTCCATTGTAGATTTTGCTTTATGTTTGGGATAATTGTTTTGTTGGAAGATAAATCTCCATCCTAGTCTCAGGTCTTTTGCAGACTCCAACAGGTTTTCATCCAGAATGGTCCTGTATTTGGCTCCATCCATCTTCCCATCAATTTGAACCATCTTCCCTATCCCTGCTGATGAAAAGCAGGCCCAAACCATGATGCTGCCACCACCATGTTTGATAGTGGGGATGGTGTGTTCAGGGTGATGAGCTTTGTTGCTTTTACGCCAAACATATCGTTTTACATTGTTTCCAAAAAGTTCGATTTTTGTTTCATCTGACCAGAGCACCTTCTTCCACATGTTTGGTGTGTCTCCCAGGTGGCTTGTGGCAAACTGTAATCGAGACTTTTTATGGATATCTTTAAGAAATGGCTTTCTTCTTGCCACTCTTCCATAAAGGCCAGATTTGTGAAGTGTTCAACTGATTGTTGTCATATGGACAGACCTCAGCTGTAGTTCATCAGTTCATCCAGAGTGATCATGGGCCTCTTGGCTGCATCTCTGATCAGTCTTCTCCTTGTTTGAGATGAAAGTTTAGAGGGACGGCCGGGTCTTGGTAGATTTGCAGTGGTCTGATACTCCTTCCATTTCAATATGATCGCTTGCACCTTGGGATGTTTAAAGCTTCGGAAATCTTTTGGTATCCAAATCCGGCTTTAAAGAGGACCTTTCATGGGCCCAGACTTTGTTAAAAATGTAGCCCGTTATGGAGGGCATTTGGGACTGGGGTCAGAGTTCTTACTACTTTTGCAGGGCGCCACTCCGTTCACCCGCTGTCCCCCTGTAAAGTTCCGGCGTGCGCTATGCAAATGCATAGCATCAGAACAGGGAGTAGGAGACGCCAGGGATTCTCAATGGGCGTCTCCTTCTCCCTGGCTGGAGCGCTGTCCAATCGCAGTGGAGAGCATCACAGCCAGGGAGAAACCAGTCCCACATGCCCTCCATAACGGGCTACATTGTTAGCAAAGTCTGGACCTATGAAAGGTCCTCTTTAAACTTCTCCACAACAGTATCACGGACCTGCCTGGTGTGTTCCTTGGTCTTCATGATGCTCTCTGTGCTTTAAACAGAACCCTGAGACTATCACAGAGCAGGTGCATTTATACGGAGACTTGATTACACACAGGTGGATTCTATTTATCTTCATCAGTCATTTAGGACAACATTGGATCATTCAGAGATCCTCAATGAACTGGAGTGAGTTTTATGAACTGAAAGTAAATGGGCCGAATAATTTTGCACGCTCAACTTTTCAGTTTTATTATTACAAAAAAAGTTTAAATGATCCAATAAATTTCGTTCCACTTCACAATTGTGACCCACTTGTTGTTCATTCTTCACCAAAAATTTAAAATGTTATATCTTTTTGTTTGAAGCCTGAAATGTGGCAAAAGGTTGAAAGGTTCCAGGGGGCCGAATACTTTCGCAAGGCACTGTAGGCACCACGGTTCTATTGAACAACATGAAGCTGCATCACCAGTTACTGTGGAAAAACAGAAGCGTCTGCTAGCTTCTGCAATAAGAGGCGTTTAGCGTAGGACCTGCCTGACCTGAGACCACCGTGACGCTGGGTAGGTGGGCACAGATGTGTTTTGATCAAAATATATTGGCTAAGAGTCTCAGATTTTATCATATCAGAATGAGGTCTTAGTTTATACAGTATATATTGTTTGCATCTATTTTTGTGCACTAATACCCTTTTTCTGTGATTTACTTAGATATATATAGCCACTGACATCCGCAATCATTATTATCACATCATGCAGGATGTTCTTTATCCTTTTGTTTCTGTGAGTTTTGTTTAGTTTATAACATGTACCTGAGGGAGTGGCACCTTCAGGTGTGAATGCGCTCTTAGCTTATCTTGAGTAGCATTCTTGTGCACTTTTGCTCTTCCTATCAAATTGAGCGCCTTGATTGCATGGTACATATAGGTGTGTTTGCTCCTCCTCTCATTGGTTGCTGTATGCACATAGAGGTCACTAGGAGCAACACACCTATATGTGCAGTGTCCACGCTCCTATATATAGATGCCCAACGGCATAGTTAGGTTTAGCGTAGGACCTGCCTGACCTGAGATCACCGTGACGCTGGGTAGGTGGGCACAGATGTGTTTTGATCAAAATATATTGGCTAAGAGTCTCAGATTTTATCATATCAGAATGAGGTCTTAGTTTATACAGTATATATTGTTTGCATCTATTTTTGTGCACTAATACCCTTTTTCTGTGATTTACTTCTGCAATAAGAGTGTCCTCCCTCTCCCAGTATCCTTTGTGGCAGACAGGCCATATCTACGTGCAGTACAGTGTCCTTGTCATCATCATCAGTTGCTGCTTCTCCTGCTCCTCCTCCTACTCTGCTCCATCATTAGCCATCATTAGCCATCACCGATCATGGAATCTGTGGCCAGGAAACAATTCTACACGCCCAGAAAACCGCTGGTGCACAAACTCCTACCTAGCCAAGTTGCTAGCAGTGCAGTTGCTGCCGTTCTACTTAATGGATTCTGCTGCCTTTAGGGAACTGATAGTGTGCTCTAAGCCTTGCTGGAAGATACCCAGCTAATATTATTTCTCAAACAAAAAAATCATTCCTGCCTTGTACTGTCACATGGTGGAGAATGTGGACTTATCTTTGCAATTCTTACTGTGCTGCAAGATTTACACCTGGGGCAGCTTTTATAGACAGGGACAGCCTTTGACGGCCCACTGGGTCAATGTTTTTCATGGCTAGGCAGCACCGCAGCAAGAAAGCAGCATTGCAGCTTTGTGTCAGTCTGATTCCCACACCAGGCGCTTTCCTCCTCCTCTGTGTCCTCTTCTATGGTCATCCTCCCAACAGACGCAGGGCAGAGAATTACTCTCACTCCCTCTTCCTCCTATCATATGTGTTAAGTGAAGCATTGCCATACAGTGTTAGAACTGATGGGCCTGGGTGAGAGTGGCCACACAGCTGGTCAGTAGCTAAAGTGCAGAAAATATAACACATGCTCCTTGCATGGCACACATGATCAATTTTGTTATGTAACACTTTTTGAAGAAGTACCCTGGCTTGTAGAAGATGCTGACCATGCCCAGGAGACTGTCCTCACATTTCAGCCATTCTTATGTGGCAAGGAACACCCTCCTGAATTTGCAGAAACAGTATGGTCTGACATTTTACCACTTGATCTGCAATGTTCCAACCCGCTGGAATACCACTTTATATATAATAGAGCAGGGATGCCCAACCTGCGGCCCACCAGCTGTTGCAGAACTACAACTGGAATCAATTTAAACAGCTCCCACATGTAACACCACAATGGTCTGGCTCAGAGCCTCACTTAGACTCCACATTCACAATCAATGCAATTTGATCAGCTGTATATACAATCAATAATTCTTGGTGAGAAATAGCAAATATTCAGCACAAGTTGCACTTTCCAATTCTTTATTGTCTTTATTGTCTTTAAACGCAGTTCATGGCTCACAGGCCTTCTTTTCTATGAGAACGCTGAGCTGATTTCTATCCCATAATGTGTGACGTGGGGTGTAACCACGCTCTTGAAATACATCATAGTTACGTCACTATACATGCAAATATCTTATAACAATAGTACATAATTGGAAGTAAAAAAATATAAAAGTATTTAAAAACAGCTACATAGATGATTCACAGGAATACCCTGAAATTACAAATGTCATTCAAACCCCTTCAGTCTCAATGTTTCCATTTTTGTAATCCACCTGGTTTCATACTGCAGTAATTTACATTTATTGTCGTCCAGTGTAACAAAGTAACAAGCCGGACGCTGCACCATACCACACGCGCTGCGGCGGCCACAGCTTGTTACTTTGTTACTGTACAGTGCTCTCACTCCTGATGACACTTTTGATAGTAGAAACGTGTCGAGTGATTAGTGTAGTGCTCATATTACAGCAGTAGCATAGCAGCAGTATTTAGCAGAGTTAGATAAATGTACTCTACTTCTTTCTCTGGGAGATACTTGGTGAAGGTTCAAATGAGAGGATGGAGGACTGATACCCTTCCACATTTGATGCTTATGTTGCACCTGCGGACTCCTGGCTTCTTGACTCAACCCCCAGTTTTCTTTGTAATAGATCAATTCTTCACCCCTAAGTAGCTGTTCCACAAGCATCCATATAGCGGATAACAGCTTCCTTTATCTTGCTTATGGGGTCTAACAATTGATCATTACTAGAGATGAGCTAGCATGCTCGTCCGAGCTTGGTGCTCGTTCGAGCATTAGGGTACTCGTAAGTGCTCGATCCTCGGACGAGCATCTCGCCATGCTCGAGGAAATGGCATCTCCCGCCTTTTGAATTTTTGGCGGCTATAAACTCTTTTGCTCTCACTGATACAGCTACATTAGAAAAATCTCTGTGCGACATTTGTCTGGGTTGCAGTGAAAATAGCCACAGTCAGCAGGGGCTGAGTTTCCTCTCTGATATATTGTACACGTCACGTAAAAAAAAAACACTAAAAAAAAAAATATTTTTTTTTTTTTTAACCACTTCCCATCCTGGCCATTTACCCCCTTCCTGACCAGGCCTAATTTTGCAAATCTGACATGTGTCACTTCATGTGGTAATAACTTTGGAACGCTTTTACTTATCCAAGCCATTCATAGATTGTTTTCTTGTGACACATTGTACTTTGTGTTAATGGTAAATTTGAGTCAATATATTTTACCTTTATTTATAAAAAATCCCAAATTTACTGAAAATTTTGAAAAAAATCATAATTTTGTAAATTTTAATTTCTCTGCTTTTAAGTTGCATAGGGATATCTAATAAAATTGTTATTAAGGAACATTCACCATATGTCCACTTTATGTTGGCATAATTTTGGAAATGTAATTTTATTTTTTGAGGACGTTAGAAGGCTTCGAATTTTAGATGTAATTTTTAAGATTTTCATGAAAATTTCCAATAGTTAATTTTAAAGGACCTTTGCAGTTCTAAAGTGACTTTGAGGGGCTTAAATAATAGAAACCTCTCATAAATTAACATATTTTAGAAACTACAGCCCCCAATGTAATCCAAATTGATTTTTACAAAGTTTGTTAACCCTTTAGATTTCCCACAAGAATTAAAACAGAAGGAAGGTGAAATTTAAAAATAACTATATTTTTTTGCAGATTTTCAATTTTTAATTCATTTTTCCTATAAGATAGCAAGGGTAATCTGCAAATCAAACCGGAATATTTATTTTCCTGATTCTGAAGTTTGCAGAAACACCCCATATGAGATTGTAAACTGCTCTGTGACCGGCAGTAATGAGAGGGAGATTGTACAAGCATTTGTGATGGCTTTGACAGCTTGTCAGAGTGATCAAAAGCCTGGAGGCCAGGAAAAAAGGTCTCAGGTTAAAGCTCCATGTTCTTGGCTGTCAGGAGGCAGCTGAGTCATGGAGCTTCTATGTACAGGTGCTGCACACAGGGGGCAAAGCTCAAGGACGTTTTAAAACGTCCATTCAGAGATAGAGATCCACTACCAGGATGTTTATAGTCAATGGGCAGACTGGAAGTGGTTAATCTCAGTGATACAAATCCATTTCATACAGCTGTGTGGGACCATTCTGTTTGTCACAGTTCAGCTGGCCAGTCACCACAAACCACAATCTATTTTCTGTCCAGGTGACCCATACTGTACGTCACGTAATCAAATACGATCTTTTGCTCTCACTGATACAGCTACATTAGAAAAATCTCTGTGCGACATTTGTCTGGGTTGCACTTAAGCAGACCAAGTCTGCCTAATCTAATAGTTTCAGTGTAATTGCTCCATACTGCACGGTACGTAATAAAATACGTAATTTTGCTCTAACTTATCCACCTATATATTAACTTGTTCAGATTGAACAAGTTTGTGGGTTTCAGTACAGCAGGCCCATTTTTTTTTTTGGTATATATAATACACTTATATACAGAAAATGTTGAACCCCAGGGCTAAGGGTCGAGGACGAGGGCATGGGCATTCAATTACTGCAGGGGGCAGAGGCCGTGGTCCTGGGCAGGGTGAGACAGTACCTGCTGATGAGGGAGCAGTGGAACGCCACAGAGCTACACTCCCTAGCTTCATGTCTGAACTTACAGGGACACGTAGTAGAGCACTGTTGAAACCACAACAGTGCAAACAGGTGATGTCGTGGATTGCGGACAATGCTTCAAGTAATTTGTCCACCAGTCAGTCTTCCACGCAGTTCACCCACGTTACCCAAGGGAGCACTCCTCTGGCTCCTCCACCTCAACCTCTTTCCCCCCAGTCTGCCCCCTCCCAGGAAAATTTGGAATGCGATCCGGCATACTCTGAGGAACTGTTTTCTGGACCCTTCCCAGAGTCACAAACCACTTCTCAGGTTGCTGCTGACCTCTTTCCCGATGCCCAAGTTTTCCAACTGTCGCAGTCTGTGGGTGATGACATTGTTGACTTAGTGGAAGAAGTGTGTAAAGAGGTGTCGTACGATGAGGAGACACGGTTGTCAGACAGTGGTGAAGTTGTTGTCAGGGCAGGAAGTCCGAGGGGGGAGCAGACTGAGGAATCGGAGGATGACGAGGTGACTGACCCAAGCTGGGTTGATAAGCTGAGTGAAGACAGTTCTTCAGAGGAGGAGGCGAGTGCTGCACCAGAACAGGTTGGAAGAGGCAGTGGTGTGGCCAGAGGGAGAAGCAGGGCCAGAGCTGGTGCATCAGCAGCAACTGTTTCACGTAGTGAAGCTCCAGTGGAGAGGCCTAGATGTTCGCAAGTCTGGAAGTTCTTTAAAGAAATTGAGGATGACCGACGGACTGTGGTGTGCAACCTGTGCCACACCAGGATCAGCAGGGGTGCCACCACTACTAGCCTAACCACCACCAGCATTCGCAGGCATATGAGTGCTAAACACCCCACTCAATGGAAACAAGTCTGTTCACCTCCTGCGGATCCCACCACTGCTCCTTCCCCTGTGTCACTCACTGCCTCTGCTAGTCAACCCCCTGCCCAGGACCCCGGCACGAGCGCCTCCCGCTGGAAAACCACACCTTCTCCTCCACGATCCTCCACATCGGCCACCAATGTGTCCCTGCGCAGCGTTCAGCTGTCTTTACAGCAGACGCTGGAGCGCAAGAGGAAATACAGTTCCACCCACCCACATGCCCAAGCCCACAACGTCCACATCTCCAAATTGCTGAGCCTGGAGATGCTGCCCTATAGGCTGGTAGAGACCGAGGCCTTTTGCAACCTCATGGCGGTGGCTGCCCCTCGGTATTCGGTCCCCAGCCGCCACTATTTTTCCCGATGTGCCGTTCCAGCCCTACACCAGCATGTGTCACAGAACATCATCCGTGCCCTGACCAACGCTGTTTCTGAGAAGGTCCACCTAAAAACGGACACGTGGCCAAGTGCTGCCGGGCAGGGACACTATATATCACTGACGGCACATTGGATTAACTTGGTAGAGGCTGGCACCGAGTCTGACCCTGGGGCCGCTCATGTACTGCCCACACCGAGGATTGCGGGGCCTACCTCGGTCACGGTCTCTCAGACGTACTATGCCTCCTCCTACCCCTCCTCCACCTTCTTCTCCGAATTACCATCCGTGGGCACGGCGCCTTCAGTCGGTAGCTCTAGGCGCAGCAGCAGTGCCATGGCTAAGCGCCAGC
>ONZH01023235.1:0-22019 GCA_900303285.1 Rhinella marina
GTGCAGACAGGGGCCAGGGACGTGCAGACCGGGGGGGGCATACAGATAAGGCCAGGGCCCAGGGGTGCAGACAGGGTCCAGGGAGGCGCAGGCCAAGAGGGGGGTGCACAGATAAGGTCCAAGGCCCAGACAGGGGCCAGGGAGGCACAGACCAAGTGGGGAGGGGGGCCAGATAAGGTCCAGGGCCCAGACAGGGGCCAGGGAGGCACAGACCAAATGGGGGGGCAGATAAGGGCCAGGGCACAGGGGCGTAGACAGGGCCCAGGAGGCAAAGACAGTGGCCGGGGGGGGCACAGAGAAGGCCCAGAGGGGCGCAGATAAAGGCCAAGGGCTGCTCAGAGCAAAAGGGGGCACAGGCAGCGGGCACAGACATACCTAGAGTGTTTTATGTGCGCTGCTGTGCTGCTGCCGTGCCGTTCCGCTGCCATGCTGCTCCTCTTCTCTGCCGGCTCGCACTGTATCTCACACTGCCGCTCCCTCTGCCTGAAGAGGAACTTGGTGGGCGGGCCTATCTGGCTATTCCTGCAGTAAGCTATAAGATGAATCCCCTGTAGTTACGCCACTGCACATAGGAAGGAATAATGCAAGACACCAGTACATACTAAATGGTAAAACACTGGGTAACACTGATATGGAAAAGGACCTAGGAATTTTAGTGAACAGCAAACTAAGCTGCAGAAACCAGTGTCAGACAGCTGCTGCCAAGGCCAATAAGATAATGGGTTGCGTCAAAAGAGGCATAGATGCCCGTGATGAGAACATAGTCCTGCCACTTTACAAATCACTAGTCAGACCACACATGGAGTACTGTGTACAGTTATGGGCCCCTGTGAATAAGGCAGACATAGCATAGCAGAGAGAGGGTTCAGAGGAGGGCAACTAAAGTAATAACTGGAATGGGTGGACTACAGTACCCAGAAAGATTATCAAAATTAGGGTTATTTACTTTAGAAAAATGACGACTGAGGGGAGATCTAATAACTATGTATAAATATATCAGGGGTCAGTACAGAGATCTCTCCCATGATCTATTTATCCCCAGGACTGTGACGAGGGGACATCCTCTGCGTCTGGAGGAAAGAAGATTTGTACACAAACATAGAAGAGGATTCTTTATGGTAAGAGCAGTAAGACTATGGAACTCTCTGCCTGAGGAGGTGGTGATGGTAAGTTCAAGAGGGGCCTTGATGTATATCTGGAGGGTAACAATATTACAGGCTATAGCTACTAGAGAGGTGTCGTTGATCCAGGGAGTTATTCTGATTGCCTGATTGGAGTCGGGAAGGAATTTTTCCCCCTAAAGTGGGAAAAATTGGCTTCTACCTCCCTTTTTTTTTTTTGGCTTCCTTGGATCAACTTGGAGGATAACAGGCCAAACTGGATAGACTGATGTCTTTTTTTCAGCCTTATAAACTATGTTACTATGTTACTATTTTTAGTGTAATCATTGTTATTCCTTTTTTTTGGGGGGGGGGGGTGATTAAAAAATGGAAAATTGTGTGTGGTTTTCATTATTTTTTCCCATTATGGCAGGAATTATTTTTAAATATTTTTATAGTTCAGACATTTTTAGACAGAGTGATATCTAAAATGTTCATTTTTTTATTGTTAATATATTTATATATTTAAATTCGGGAAAGGGGAATTTTTTAAAACTTTTTTTCACTTTTCATGTAATACTTTTAGGGCTAGAAATTGGTATCTTTTGATCTATTGTCCTATTTACCCTAATTGAGGATTTTTAACCTGTCCGTGCTGTCCTGCGTTTTGTGCACAGAGCAGCAAGGAACTTACCATGCCAGCCATGGAAGGCTTTAGCAGCGTCCAGGCTGCTATGGTAACCATGGTACAATATCACTGCAGGGGGCTTCAATTGGAAGGCAGAAGGAGCCGCATCACCCTGCCTTGCCTAACAGGTCCCGCGATTGGTGTTGATCATGGCTCCTGACGGATTAAATGACAGGCTTCATCGGGATCGTCGTTATTCTTCATTGCAGCTGGGTGCAGACTTCATGATACAGCTAGCACCCACCATGTGTGGACTGGGCTCACCATAGCAGCCCGCTCCATACAAGCCTTCAACCACAGTGATGTATCAGTACGGCCAGGAATGGGTAGTGGGAGGGACTATGAATGGGGCATGGGGGCCCAATTTAGATTCTTGCCTTGGGGACCAATGATTTCTATGAACGACCCTGGTAGGGACCCAGTAAGTGTTGGAATGGCAGTAGAATAACTACCAGTAATGCTTCTTTTATTTATTTTTTAAGCCGTTCTCCTACAAAGTTATCGCACCATACAACCCTTTTAACTGCCATAAGTAGCTATAATTAAACTGACACACATTTTTGACTATATGCCAGCGAGCAAACATTTACAGTATGATTTGTGTTACCCTTTGAATTCCTTTCACACATGTTCAATCTATATCTATATGTATTTTCCACAGTGGATAGCCCAATGAAAAATATTTTACTTCATTTCACGTTCATGTTTGACACTCTCATCTTGTGGCCCAGAAGTGCAATCCAAGTCTGTACATAGGGATTCAGTAATATTCCGCCCTTGTAGATAGGTCAAATGTTACAAGAGATCAGGTCTATATACTGGAGCAATTTCATCAACATTTCATCTCAAGTACAAGAGAAGATTTGTATTTCATTTGATCTATGTCATGCTTGTACTACAGAAGATTATTTGTAGAAGTCTTGTTTTCTAACCACTTCTGACTGAGTATACAAGAGATGCTTTACTGAACTATTCCATATATTGCTTTGAGGTGAAACAGAGGATATTGTCTTCTGCTTCTACAGTTATCTTTATAATGATTCCTACAATCAGAATGTAAAACATTGGTACAAATATTCATGGGGCATTTTAGATTGCTATGGCAGCTTGCTCATGCTTACAGTTGTATTACAGCTCCATACAGGCTATGAGATGTATAGAACTGAAATATGGTTCTCAAAAAAGTCTATGGGGCTATACTGTACCACCTTGTTCTCTCAAGCAAACGTTTTCTTGTTAGATGTATATGGAAACGTGTAAACATGAATGATAGAACAAGTATTGCTTCTAGGGGTGAGCACCTTCATAACGCGGTGCAGTACAGAATCGCTATGGTGACACACATAAAGGGAAATTTACTAAGACCAAGATATTACATACCAGTCTTAGGTTGTCTCATATAAGATATTGGTCACATATTATTGTTAGGATATGCCACCAGTGTCATATAGGTGCAGGTTCAACCTTGAGAGAGCAACCGTGCAAGAACGGCCATATGGGAGTTCTAAAAATAACCAAGCGCTGGCTCAGCTATTTTTTGCAGTCCCATAGAAGTGAATAGTGAGGCGGCCATATATGCACGGTGTTCTTTTTCACTTTGGAAGTCCCATTCTGGAGATAGGAGTGGGTCCTAGAGATGGATCCTACACCTATCTATCTAATCCTAGCAATATGCCACCAATGTCTGAGATCAGACAACCTCTTTAATGTATTCTCCTATGACATCAGAAATGCCACAATTATTAAGAGACACAAGCCCCTATAATAAGTGTGCTGGGCCAGCTTTGGCTGTTTCTGCATTGCCTTCCTTGTTTTGAAAAGTGTCAAACAGGGGTTCTAAGCCTCCAAAAAGTTTCAAAACCATGTACAAGTACGGCGTGCCTCAAACTCTTTGTTGTTCTGACACCAGTTTTTTTCTGGCATACAGAGAATGATAATTGTCCCCATAGGGCAGTTCTTGGGAGTAGCATTCTTATGCACTTTTTGCCCCACCTATCCCACAGGCGACCTTGACTAGGTGGTACATATAGGTGTGTGTGCTCCTCCTCAAATTGGATTCTTGATGCACATAGAGGTAACTAGGAGCAGCACACTATATGTGCAGGGTCTGCTCTCCTGAATGTAGATGCCCAATGGCATAGGTAGGTTTAGAGTAGGACCTGCCTGACTGAGACCACCTTGGCGTGGGTAGGTGGGCACAGATGTGTTTTGATCAAAATCTATTGGCTGAGAGTCTCAGATTTTATCATATCAGAATGAGAGCTTAGTCCATATATAATGTTTGCATCTATTGTGTTATTGCATTATTTTCCCTGATTTTTTCCTTATAAATATTGCCATGTACATCCACATATTCAGTTATCATATCATGCAGGATGTTTTGTATCTTTTTCTGTGATTTTTTTGCCCTTAAAATATACCTATATTTCCCTACTGTGCATGAATGATAACGTAGGATATGAAATGTATCTGAACTATTTTTCAGCAGTTTTCTTTCAACTTTTGTCCAATCATTTAGTTTTACATGCAGTGCTATAAAAAAAATCACAGATAACACATCATAATATGAGACATTATGCCAAACAACAATATCAACATCATTGGGAACTAATCTGTAAGAACACAGCACTCCTAGTAACAGGTAACATGGCTTGTCTTGCCTCATGAGAGCCATTGCTGAGGCACTTTCTGGCAATGAAGTTTAAAGTGGTGGAAATGTTCAGAAAATTGTCATCTACAATATGCATGTAAAGGGGCATTTAGGGGATAAAATATACATCTGTCTCATTCAACATCCCCCCCTCCCCTCCATTTTTAATCCTAGGGCTCTCATTCTCATGTTGCCTTGTAGGGATTGACATTGTGCAGCATATAGAATGGGTCTCGTGTACTGTGAAAGAATATGTAGCCCTGTGCAATAAAAAAAGTGGCTACCATGTCAGAAATACAAGCAGTTGCTAGGCAACCTTAAGTATGCATGACTGTAAATAGAAATATAAATAAACATAGATTCTCGAAATGTTCTAATAATAATATTAAATATTCTAATTCATTTCTAGAACCATGTGTCATTAATATGACAACTTCAACCACAGAAACCTTTATAAAGGGCCAGCTTTCTGGCTACTGTTGACCAATTGGTATGATGATTATATGACATTTACTAATATAGTCTTGGTTGATATAGCCGATTGCTATATTTCATAAGTCATGTCCCCCTGTTGTGGAAATGTTCTGTTCTGTCTACACAAGAGACCTGTACATAAGATGGCCGCTGATGAAGAGTCATGTGACCAGGCGAAACTAACTCCAGACATATCACTCAGACTTCTCCACTAAAATACACTACATCTGCCATATGCACTAGCAATGTTAAAATTTAGTACCAATATAGTGTATTTGAATGGAGGAGACTGAGTGATTTATCTGGTCACATGATTTTCCATCAGCGGCCATTTTATGGACAAAACCTCCATGTTGATAGCACAAAAGACTTGGCCAACATGGGAGAATGCCTTTTAAAAATGGCACAGAATATCAACAAAGGCTATATTAGTAAGTGCCATATACTGTAGTCATCTTATATACACATCAATTAACAGTAGCCAGATAGAGGCCAAACCCTTTTAGTATTTGTACTACTGCATGTGCGCTGAAATAATGTACCGAATAAATGCCTGTTTTTATAAACTGCGTGTGTACAGACATTTGAAATTGTGAAATGAGATTCCTTAAAGGGATTATCCCATGATTAATGTGAAAATTGAATATCAGACAACATACAGTACATGATAATCTCATAACAAAGCTAGAACCAACCCCTATACCTGACATTGATCCAGAGATCTCCTCATTAGCTGTTCAGTTAGATGCTCTGTTATATTCATTTCAAGCTGGCAGCTCCAGGTGATGTGTCCTCTCTCAGGTCTGTGTCCTTTCTGCTGCAGCTCTGTCCCTGTAACTGTCACAGCTTCTACAATTGGATACATCTGGTAGCCAGGGCCGTATTTCCAACTAGGCACCGGGGGCACAGTGCCTAGGGCGGCGGGTTGCGGGGGGGCGGCACCCCGCCGGGTTAATCAATAATAATCTTGTAAAAAAAAAAAAAAAAAATTGTAAAACCATCCTGTATTTTTTTTTTTTTTTTTCCCCTGGGGGGGGGGGGGGGTGCTGTGGGAATACTAGCGAGCGCTTCCGTAATGGAAGCGCTCACTAGCCTGCAGGAGGAGGGGGAGTGAAGCGCTGGTAGCGCTGTACAGTACTTACCCCTCCTCCTGCTTGCCGGCGCTGCTGTGTCCTGACTGCCTGCAGCGTCAGGACGTACAGAGCGCCCTCTGACCTGACGCTGCAGGAGGTCAGGTGACTTCAGCGCGGGCCCCTGGAAGAGGAGAGAGCGGGGACACAGCCGGGACCAGAGGTAAGTTGTTTTTTTTTTTTCTTGTCTGATCTGAGGTCTGAAGTGGGGGCCACAAAGGGATTTGGACAGAGTGGGGCATCTGAAAAGTGGCAACTGAATGGGGGGATCTGAAATGGTGGGGACACAATGGGGGGGGGATCTGAAAAGTGGCAACAGAATAGGGGAATCTGAAATGGTGGGACAGAATGGGGGGGTTCTGAAATGGTGGGACAGAATGGGGGGGGGGGGGGTTCTGAAATGGTGGGACAGAATGGGGGGTTCTGAATAGTGGGACAGAATGGGGGGGTTCTGAAATAGTGGGACAGAATGGGGGGGTTCTGAAATAGTGGGACAGAATGGGGGGGTTCTGAAATAGTGGGACAGAATGGGGGGGTTCTGAAATGGCGGGACAGAATGGGGGGGGTCTGAAATGGTGGGACAGAATGGGGGGGGGTCTGAAATGGTGGGACAGAATGGGGGGGGTTCTGAAATGGTGGGACAGAATGGGGGGGTTCTGAAATGGTGGGACAGAATGGGGGGATCTGAAATGGTGGGACAGAATGGGGGGGGGTCTGAAATGGTGGGACAGAATTGGGGGGGGCTCTGAAATGGTGGGACAGAATGGGGGGGTTCTGAAATGGTGGGACAGAATGGGGGGGTTCTGAAATGGTGGGACAGAATGGGGGGGGGTCTGAAATGGTGGGACAGAATTGGGGGGGCTCTGAAATGGTGGGACAGAATGGGGGGGTCTGAAATGGTGGGACAGAAATGGGGGGTCTAAAATGGGGGCCAGAAAAGGTGTTCTGACATGGGGCAGAAGGTGGGGGGGGGGTCTGACATGGGCCCCAGAAGGAGAGTTCTATATGGGGGCCACAAGAGTATGATATGGGGCCAGAAGGGGGGGGTATGATTGGGGATCTAATTAGGGGTCTTAAGGAGGTCTGATTAGGGGCCTGAAGGGTCTGACTGGGGGTCTAGAGGGGTCTGATTGAGGGTCTGGGGGTCTAATGAGGATCTGATAGGGGGTCTGGAGGTCTAATGGGGGGTCTGATTGAGTGTCTGGGGGTCTAATGAGGGTCTGATAGGGGGTCTGGAGGCCTAATGAGGGTCTGATAGGGGGTCTGGAGGTCTAATGGGGGTCTGATAGGGGGTCTGGAGGTCTAATGAGGGTCTGATAGGGGGTCTGGAGGTCTAATGGGGGTCTGATAGGGGGTCTGGGGGTCTAATGTGGATCTGATAGGGGGTCTGGGGGTCTAATGAGGGTCTGATAGGGGGTCTGGAGGCCTAATGAGGGTCTGATAGGGGGTCTGGAGGCCTAATGAGGGTCTGATAGGGGGTCTGGAGGCCTAATGAGGGTCTGATAGGGGGTCTGGAGGCCTAATGAGGGTCTGATAGGGGGTCTTGAGGTCTAATGGGGGTCTGATAGGGGGTCTGGGGGTCTAATGAGGGGCTGATTGGGGCTTTGGAGGTCTAATGAGGGTCAGATATGGGAGTTTGGAGGTCTAATGGGGGTCTGTAGATGGGGGGGGGTCTCATCTGGGGTCTGATATGGGGATCTGATCTGAAAGGTAAGGGGGGTACTGTTTTTCTGTGTGGTGCCAGTATTTTCAGGGGAGCTGTTTCTGTAGTATAGTATGGGGGGTGGGGAGGGTGAGATGTGGAGAAGGTGAGAGGATGATGGAAAAGTAGGAAAGTAAGATGTCTGTTTGTTGAACTCTTCAGAGACGAGGCACAGCTGAAAGAAGTCACCATGGCGGTCTGGTCTGACAGAAGAAGAGGAAAGAAAACGTCATCAGAGAAGAGAAGTCACTGGATGTAAGAGGTACATATGTGGCGCTGTATGACCCTGTATGCTCTGTAGTGCTGTATAAAATGTTTTCCAAGTCTGTCTTTGAAGGAGTTGTCTTTTTTTTTTTTTTTTGGTACGAGCGCTGCTTTCTCTGCTTTGTTTACTGCTCTTCACTGCAAATTCTATGGCGAGCAAGTGAACAGAGCAGAGAAAGCAGCTCTCATATGAGCTCTGCTCTCTCTTCAAACAGCTGATCGTCAGGGTGCCGGAGGACCCCAGCCGATCTGATATTGATGACCTATAGTGAGGATAGGTCATTAGTAGTAAAAAGAGGACAACCCCTTTAACAGTAGGACTAGAGGGAAGGGATTAGGTTGAGAATTTGGGGTGGGGGGGGGCGTTTTAATATTTACCTTGGGCATCAGAAAATCTAGGTGCACCAGCGGCAGGTGGGGGGGGGGGATGGGTACAGACTGAGGGTAGGGGGGTGTATGGGGATGGTGGGGTAGTTGGGCGGGGGTTAATTGGCTTGGCAGAGGACCATTTTCAGTATCCAGGGGGTTGGGGGGGAGGATAGGTCACTGTAATAAGTCCAGGAGGAGGCTACTATGGGGGGTGGGGGTAACGAGGCTACTATGGGGTTGGGGGGCTACTAAGGAGAGGCTACTATGCTACTGTGGGGGGAGGAGGCTACTATGGGATGGGGGGGACTGAGGAGAGGCTACTATGCTACTATTTGGGGGCGTGGGGGAATGGGTCACGTTGGGGGGGGGGGGGTGTCATCACAGAGAGTGCCTAGGGCAGCATGAACCCTAAATACGCCCCTGCTGGTAGCAGTTAAAGGATTGGAACTGATCATATACGACCACCACAGCAATGTGGACAGAGAAACAGAGAGATAAGAAAAAGAACAAACAGAAGGTAGCACTGTTTACATAACTATTGTTCACTGTGACACAGGTTGATGTGTTGCTCATGTTTGTACCCTGGCTATGGTGGATTCCATGTAGGCTGGTTGCCAGGGGCGATGTGTAGTAACAGCGACCTGTGTGTGTACTTTGAGTATGCTTTCCCCTCTGTGTCTCCTGGTTTGTGTGGGGTTAATGTCTTGGTCTGGGTGTGGTTACTAGGTGCCATTTAATTCTGTTTGCTGTGGGTCTGTCTCCAGCCTCGCTGGGTGCAGGAGCTATGCACCTTACCTGGTTTATTCCATCTGCCCTGTCTGTGTGGCCACCTAGTAAGACATGAAGGTCACCTTGTCTGGTTCCGTGTATGGTCTGTGTCTGCAATGTTGTCCTGCATGGAGTTAACATCTGCCTGTCCGTACAGCTCTGCTTGTGATCTCCATTTGTCATTCTGCATGGGGTCCAGGCATCTGCTTGTCTGTTCCATGTCTTGTCTGTGACCACCACATGTCATCCCTCATGTGGTCCAGACTTTTGACTGTCTGTGCCTTGTGTGCAGCTCTGTCTGTTCGCACGTGGACTAACTCCACATGGGTTACAGGTATCTGCTAGTCCTGCCACTGGTCCCTTACCTGTTGATCCAGTTTCCAGCCATGTCTGTTCTCTGTAAATATAGTATTCGATTTTCGTCACTGTCATGTCTTTGGTGTGTTCGCCTAAGATGTTCTAGTTGTTGTTAGGACCCTCACTAAAAATATAACCTACATTAAATAGCTGGGTAATTTTGTAAATATAGTACATTATTACTAATTCTGAGTTTTACCCTGTATTACAGTCCATAGCGTCAGCCACAGTTGTACAGTCAAGCAACAATCAAAAGGCTGGATGGCTGGAGAATTTGCCGCTGAAGTATTGTGAATGCAGCTCTGATCTGTGTTACAAGTTATAATTCGGGATCTATACAAGATAATTTAATCAATATGTTTTCAAATGTTTGTATAGAGATTATACTAATTATTTTTTCTTTTGTATAATACAGGATTGCGTGTGTCACAAATGCATGCCTAGTTCCAATTGTGTGCCATTTCAAAAGCAGCTTTACATGTTGAACAATGCACCGTACGGTCCATTCAGTGCGACCGGAGTATATTGCTATTTAAAACAGGTCTAAGCCAACTTTATTCTATGAAAAGCATCCAAATTCTGATGTCAGTTCTTTCTGAAAACCTAATCCCTATTCATTTAAATAGTAAAACTCATTAACCAATTACTTGTGTTAGCAACAACCACATCCTTAATCTATTAGCAATCCGATTTTGGCTCAGGCTGCTCAGCTGATTAATTAGCAATTAGCATACAAATTAACTGCATTTAACTAAATGTCCTATGTTTCTACTTTTGCTTGAAAAAGCTTAATATAGAATAATGTTTTTTATAGGCCCAGTGCCGCAGTGCAATCAAACACAGCAAAGTTACTTGTATTATTGCATTGCATCTCATCCAAAAATGGTAACTGATTTTTAATTTTTTTCTTTCGCTATTTTGCATATGCAGCACGCACGTGTTACAATGCCATTCACGGTCAATCCCGTCACCCGAGCTCTCTGAAGGCTCGTTCCTAGCCCCTCTCCTCTCCTAATTTTTTTCATCAGTTACATCAGAATTCAGCTTAAATAAGCATTTTGAAGGAGAGAGAGAACCTGGAGATGAGCCGTCAGAGAGCCTGTGTGACTGCTTTGACTGTGAACGGCATTGAGCAGCTTTCTATGTATTAATAAATATGCATTTGTGGATGCAAAATGGTGTAAAAATGTGAGACTGACCCTCCTGAGATTCCTGGGATCTGGGAATAACTGTCCCCAAATTTAAAAAGCCACAAGACACAGGTTATTGTCGGCTTAACTTGTGGGGAATGTTTTATGTAGGAGGAAAATGGGATCTTGAAGTTGAATTTCAACTCCTGAGGTACCTGGCAGCAGATTTGTCACTTCTGACCAAGCATGCATGTGTATGGGGGAGCTAGAAGGAACAGCTTTTGGCCATTAGTCATTAATGATATATGGACACCTTTAATTTTCTCAGATGAAGCTTTTATAGTAAGTCTAACTGAAAAATGATTACATGTATTTGATGGAAAAGCCATTCACTTCTGAACGTCACAAAAAAGCTATTATGTATGAAAGTTCAAATTTTGAGTACAACGGACATGAAGAACTTGGGTAAACATTGAGATGTGTCTGAATAAATGCTCAATATTTCACACACGCATTTTCCATTTGAAGTAGCTTTAAAGAGCACCTGTCAATAGGATCAACCATATAAAAACAGACAAACATAATGTTATACAGAATACTGGTGTGAATAACCAGAACAGAAAATCAAGAAAAATATAAAAATATACATCTTTTCAATTCATTAAGATACACACAAATAGATAAGTACACACTACAATAGGTGCATAAAAATCAATTTGAGCAACAGGTTCAAGCAGACATAGTGTTAACTACGAATGAGCGTGAACAACTGATCGTTAGGAAATGGTATAATAAGGTCAAGTGCTGGCATCCAGACAAGGGTTGCCTTGAAATAAAGTTCAAAAAGTGCAATCCAGACCTAGACAATGCATGTAATGCAAAAGGAGTCCATAAAAATCAATACCACAAACTGTCCCAGGGAAGTAGAGGCGGAACATTCAGCTCAGCAATAAAGAAGAAAACAATCTGCCTGAGAAGCCCTCACTTCATCGGGGCTATTCTCCTGATAAAGCATTCCTGGCAAAACCCGTTGGGTGAGTGAGGGCTCCTCAGGCAGACTGTTTCCTTTATTGCTGAGTTGAATGTTCCAGCTCTACTTCCCCGAGACACTTTTTGATATTGATAATTATGGACGCATTTTGCGTTACATGCATTGTCTAAACAAAGTAGCGGATCCAGGACTCGGCTCTTGAATAAAACCATGAATCTAAAAAAACGGGTGTGGGGAGATGTCCTGCTGTGTGCCATTTTTGGACTATTTTAAATATTTGAAATAAAAATTTCATGGTTTTATTCAAGACCCAAGTGCTGGACCCACTACTTTGTTTCTTCAGTGGATTTACTTCTCCTAAGGATCCGTACACAGAGGACTAAGAAAGGTGGTGAGCTGAGCTGAGCTTATTTCTTTACATGCATTGTCTAGGTCTGGATTGCACTTTTTGCACTTTATTTCGAGTCAATCCTTGTTTGGATGCTGGCACTTGACCTTACTATACCATTTTCTAACTGTCCAGTGTTTATGCTCATTCGTAGGTTAACACTATGTCTACTTGAATCTGTCCCTCACATTGATTTTTATTCACTTATTGTGGTGTGTACTCCTCCAGTTTTCAATAATTATTTTTGTGTATCTTAATGAATTGAAATAAATGATCTATTTTTTTTATATTTTTCACTGATTTTCTGTTCTGGGTATTCAAATCAGTATTTTGTATATGATTATGTATGTTGTTTTGGTGTGCCTTATTATAAGGTCTAATTGATGATAGGTTTTCATATAAAAAATACATATTACCAGACATACTTGATACTGATGATTAAAAAGATACATATCTTGTGAAAATATGTTGTGACATTCTTCAGGAAAAAAATCCTTTCACTTTTGAAGCCATTGAGGGCTTGAGCATGGCCAGCACTGAGAAGCTGACAAACTGGGCTGCACCATGGGGCTAGGTCCCATCCCTCAGTGCAATGAAGTCCTAATTTGCATAAAGATTTTTTTCCTCAGGAACGACACAATTGCAAGGTCAACCTTACCAGAGAGTGTAGCTGGTTAAATAGGGTTGATCCTCCTGACATATGCTCTTTAAAGGAGTTTTCTAAGATTTTGATACTGATGACCTGTCCTCAGAATAGATTATCAGTATTTTATCAGTGGGGGTCCGACACCTGCAACCCCTGCCAATCATCTGTTTGAGAAGATACCGGCCTTCTCACAGCTTACCAAGCAGATTGCTGTACATTGTATACGGTATTGCTGCTCCACCCTTATCACTTCAATGGGGCTGAACACAATACCAAGCACAGCCGCTTTACAATGTACGGCGCTGTGCTTGGTAAATTGGCAAGAAGGCCGTAGCACTCATAGGAGCGCCAGTGCCTTCTCAAACATCTGATCAGTGGGGATCCTTGGTGTTGGACCCCCACTGATCAGATATGGATAGTCTGACCTGAAGATAGGTCATCAGTATCAAAATCTCAGAAAACCCCTTTAAGTTGGCCATACTAATTTAAAGACAGAACTAAACAATTCTTAATTCTAAAAAATCCCCCATAAACATACACACTTGTCCCTTTCTTCCTTCATCTGTTATCTGCCATCTGGGGAGTGTTGGGAACAACCGAAACAGAATATATGGTTGGCCAATCCCCAAAAAATCGGTGAATTAGGCCAAGTTTTCTGAAACCTGGAGAACTATGAACATTTATTTACAGTTTTCTGATCTGTTATCTCAGAAGCATCCAAATCCCCAGACTTATCTTCCTTTGTGTTGAATAAGAAAAAATCTAGAGCAGGATGTTTCCATCAGGTAATAGAATAGATAAGCATTTATGTTAATTTGCATTATGTGTAATTAAGTTTGCAATTAGTCATTATTTGTGGGTAAATTGCACAGGGAATAACCGGCTGCAAATTTAGATGGTAATAATACCCTTTACTAAATGGAAATACTTAGGGGAAGATATATTAAACACACCCTTCACAGATGGAAAGAAACCGTATATCCTTGTAACTGTGTGTGCGGTCCTTAGTTCATAAATGAGTGTTATATTGCAGGTAACACAGACCTCAATATTACAAATATGTATGTACAAAAGTATATGTACACTGATATTAGGAACAGCTATGGATACCACTTGATGCATGAAGATGGTCAGTGCTAAAATTACCTTAAAGTGGTTG
Organism: Rhinella marina; assembly: GCA_900303285.1. Classification (NCBI taxonomy): domain Eukaryota; kingdom Metazoa; phylum Chordata; class Amphibia; order Anura; family Bufonidae; genus Rhinella; species Rhinella marina. Next base: position 13,817 of record ONZH01023235.1, read on the forward strand.
TCCCATAAAAAGTATTCTACAGTTTTCAAACCAGCTCCTGGATCTGAAAACTTTTGCAGTTGTATCTGTATAGCGCCCCCTATTCTTATTTCTTACTCAGACTCAGTGAGATGGCCACACAATCATTCTTTAGAACAGGCCATTCTTTCACAAATGTTTGCAAAGACAGCCTGTATGGTTAGGTGCTTAATTTTATAAACTTGTGTATAGATGTGCAAATTTCCAAATTGAAAGTGCTCAAATTGGCCTGAAAAATTGTGGATAATACTCTGAGGTCTCATAGGACTCAATTTTTTTCTCTTTTGTCTTTTTCTCTCTCCTTTTTTTTTTTTTTTTTTACAGTTTTCTTTTTTCTCTACTGAAGGCATTACGGAGGGGGGGGGGGGCTTTATAACTACAATGGGAATCTGCAAGTACTTTATAAGTACTGGGCATGCCGAAACGTCACACTGTACTATGATGCCTCAAAAAACACCACCTGCATTTGGAAATGTTTTGGAGTGCTGTGGATTTCTATTATTTGTTTCCATACGGGACCTTGAAGCCAGGACCTGCAAACCGCGAGCACCCACAATCCACTACTAGGATTTTTTCAAGCACTTTATAACCTGGATCTCAGGTAAAAGCAGTGCTGCTTCCATCCCCCTATTCTTTTTGGACATTAAAACCACTGTGGACACTATCAAAGGACATTATAACTACTTAAGCACTACAAGGTACATTATACATACAAGGGGCATTATAGGATGGCCTTATTACTACTGGGGCACTCCAGGAAGGCATTTTAATTACTGGAACACTACAGGAGGACATTATAACTACTAGGACAATATAGGGGATTATAATTACTGGGACTCTATGGGAGGAATTTTAACTACTAGCATGATATGGGGCATTAAAAGGAATGGAGGTACTACAGGGAGCACTATAACTACTGGGGCACTATATCGGACATTTTAACTACTGGATCATTATGGTGGATATTTTAACTTCTAGGGCACTATAGAGAGCATTATACAGTACACAGTAACCACTGGTGCTCCTATAGCAGACTAGGGAGCACTTTATTAATACTAGCGGCACTATAGAGAGCCTTAAAACTGCTGTGTGCCCTATTGTGGCCATCATTATTATTCTGCACAATATATGTTGGAAACTCTGAGATGTGCCCGAAAGAAGTTTTCTTAGCTGAATGGAAATTATGGGGGTCATTTATTATACTGAAATATGCCTATAATGGGCAGTTAGTTGTACCACTATCTGTGACTTATCCCTGCTCAAGCCAGGTTAAATTGTGGGAGTGATATGGGTGGGGAAGGGGACAGGCCAGCAGGCCCACCTCAGTTACCATTTTCTACCCCTGTTTTAGGTGTAGAAAATGGTCTAAATGTAAGACAGCTCAGAAGCTGTCTTTCATTTAGAACTGGCTCTGGATGCATCGAGGTTATAGAGAGGCCTGCGCCTCTTCACAACTTTGGCTGATCCACCACCAGGTATAGGACTTTATTAAGCCCAGCTTCTAAAATGCTGGTCTAAATAAATGTGCCCCTATAAGTAGTGTAGTGTTGAGGGAATCGAAGCATTCGAAGTGGAATTTGAACCAAAGTTTCGGAAAAAATTTGATTTGTGGTAACAAATCATTTTTTTCCTAAAATGGAGGCTACACATGTTAGGGAGCATTCACATCTCCATTTTCATTTTCCGTTCTTCTGATAGATTCTGTAGAGAATTCTAATTGTAAAAGGAACGGATACTGTGCAACAGTTGTGGGCTCATGCATTCAACCATATGTATTTTGCAGTCTGAAAAAAATGGATCCGCAAAAAATACGGATGACGTCCGTGTGCATTCCATATTTTGCAGAACGGAACAGCTGGCCCCTAATAGAACAATCCTATCCTTGTGCGTGATGCGGACAATAATAGAACATGATCTATTTTGTTGCAGAACGAACATATAGACATACGGAAATGGTATGCACACTGAATAATTTCAGTTTTTTTGCGGACCCATTGAAATGAATGGTTCCGCATACATTCCGCAAGAAAATAGAAGTGACACAGAAAGAAAATACGTTTGTGTGCATAGGATCCTGTAAAAAATGCATCCTGTTGCGCATTTAGCATACGTTTGGCCATTTCTGAAAATCATATAGTACATGGCAATCTCTTTCTAACAAAGCTAGAACAAGCCCTGTACTTCACATAGATCCAGAGCTCTTCTCATTCACTGATCCAATTGCTCTCCTAGATGATCTTCAGCTTGGCAGCTCAGGAGGTGGGTACTTTCTGCTGCAGCGTCTCTGCCTATGGCCTCATGCACACGAACGTGTGCCGGCCGTGCCCGTGCTGCGGGCCGCAAACTGCGGTCCGCAATGCACGGGCACTGACCGTGAGGCCACCTCATGCGGATCGTGGACCCATTCACTTGAATGGGGTCCGCGATCTGCATCCGAGGGTCCGCACCGCAAAAAAGTAGTGCTTGCGCTACTTTTTTGCGGTGCGGAGGCACGGCCAGAAACACCACGGAAGCACACCGTAGTGCTTCCGTGGTGTTCCGATCCGTGCCTCCACTCCGCATCTCCCGGATCGCGGACCCATTGAAGTGAATGGGTCCGCAATCCGTGATGCGGGCTGCATCCGGCCGGTGCCTGTTTATTGTGGACCCGCCGTATGTGGCCCGCAGCACGGGCACGGCCGGCACACGTTCGTGTGCATGAGCCCTATAACTGCCCAGCTTCTAACAGAACGTAAGGCTGGTGGCAGCTGAAGAAAACTGAGCATGTACAGCCATCTCAGTGAGCAGGTCAGAAATAAGAAAAAGAACAAACTGCAGGTGGAGCTATACAGATACGTTTTATTGAATAGCTTAGTGGCTATATTAAGTTTTTAATTACATTCCATTACAAAAGTATTCAAATTCAGGTGCTCGTTTGAAAAATGAATGTATAATATGTTTTGTGACACAACCCCTTTAAGGGGCACCTGACCTGTTTTGGCAGCTGAAGGTATCTTTTTTTGGTCCTATGTTCATATGTGCCCACATTGCTGAGAAAATGTTGTTTTAATATATGCAAATGAGTCTCTAGGACCATTGCCGTTATTCCTAAGGGGTCTCCACTTTGATTGACAAGGCCAGGCGTGATCATGTTTAAACTGCCTGGTCCTGTTAATCAAAGTGAAGAGGGGGCAGGAAAATGTCATTATTTATCTAATTGCATTTTCAGATGACATTTTTTTGTACCCTCAGACAACCCATTTAATCCCTTCCCAACATATGCCGTACAAGTAGAAGCTGCGCGTCTGATTAGCTGTTACTGATAGCCGAGCCCTTGCTGTTTCAGCCAGCATCGATTAGAGTGATGCCGGCAGATTAACTCCTCAGATTCTGCGGTCAATGCTGATTGCAGCATCTATAGGGTTTGCAGATAGAGAAAGCTCCTTCCCTGACGGCAGCTACCGCTGTTGCAATGATGGGGACTGATGGCTGCTATGGCAACCTCAAGCCTTGCAAAGGACTTGTAGCCCGCCAGCTATGAAGGTCGAGGCCTAGCCCCCAGACTTAATCTCATAGGCAAACTGACAGTGTTTATGCAAACAGTTCAAAAAAGTTGAAAAAGTGAAAAAAGCTGTTTTACAAATAAAAAAAATAGTTTCAAGTACTTAAAAAGTTTCAAGTACAAAAAACATCCTTTACCTTCATCAAGCCATTTACAAGGAAAAAAGACATATTAGGTATCACTGCATCCATAATGATCAGCTTTATAAAAGTATCCTATAAAAGTATTACATGATCTACCCCTTCAGTTGAATGCCATAAAAAATAAAAACAGTGCCAGAATAGCCAATTTTTTGGGCCCCTTGCCTCGCAAGAAGCGTAATAGTGAGAGATCAAAAATAATATGCACCTCAAAATGGTACCATTAAAAACATCAAGCCCCCACCATCACCAGAAAAAAAAATTGCTCTCAGAAAATGGCAACATGAAAACAAGTTTTTTTTCAAAATTATTTTATTGTGTAAAATAAAATAATAAAAAATAGATATATTAGGCACCACCTGTTCTATAAGAATATCATATGATCTACCGTTTCAGGTGAACGTAGTAAAAAGTACAAAAATAAAAACTGTGCCAAAAAAGACATTTTCTGGTCACTTCACAAAAACATTGAGCAAAGAAAATCTCCCCAATGTGGTACCAATGAAAACATCACCTCATCCCACAAACAATCAAGCCCTCACAAGACTATCACCAGAAAAAAAAAATGCTTCCTCTAAAAGTTGTAAAATGTAGAAAAAAACAATATAAAATTGGTATGTGATTGTACTGACCAGCAGAATAAAGACAACATCATTTTTCCCTCACAGTGTACGCTGCAATAACAAACAAAAAAAAAATCAATGACTAAATTGCTGCCTTTTCTTAATCCCGGTCCCCAAAAAGCTAGATAAAAAGTGATCAAAAAATCATATGTACCCATAATAGAACCAATAGAGCCACTCATCCTGCAAAAAATAAGTTGACAGAAAATATCTGTACTGGTGCCCAGAGGCTGTTCAAAAGCAACATGGTGCTGTAAATTAGTCCATCAAAATCTGCGCTGCAAAAGCCAAAAAGTGGTCTTTCCCTTCTGAATCCTAGAACTTACCCAAACATCAGTTTACACATTTATGGTATTTCAGTATCCAGTAGAACCCACCTAACAATTTAAAGGGTGTGGTGTGTCTCAGATAGCACAAGTTGGGCATAGCATATAGGGGACTGAAATACTATATATCTGTGGAAAACGTATAATTTTCATTTTGCCCCCTCCTTTGCTCATTCGTTTCTGCAAAACACCTGTGGTGTTAAAATGTTCACCCCAATCCTTAATAAATATACCTTGAAGGGTACAGTTTACAATATAGGGTCGCTTCTCTGGGGTTTCATTTATTATTTCACCCCAGAGCCTCTACAATTGTCAGCACAAGATACGTATCACCACATTGGGCCTCAAATGCGCATGATGCTTATTTACTACTTAGCCCTGATGTACCTCCAGGCAAAAGATTAGGGCCAAATGTAGTATGTTTATAAAGTCAGGAAGCACAGCATAATAATAATAGGGCTTACTTTTCACACTTGCACACACTGGGCTCAACATATAGGGGATTTGGCATACCTGTGTAAATATTGCAATTTTCAATTTGCATCATCTGCTGTGAATTAACTTTTGCAAAACACCTTTTGGGTCAAAAAGCCCTCTAAACTCTTTGGCAAATACCGTGAGGAGTGTGGTTTCCAGGGGTGCACCTAGCCTTTCTGCTGCCTGAGGCAAAAACTGAAACGGCGCCCCACCCTTCCCCCCACCCAATGCCGATATCTTTTTGCCACCATGAAAGTGCTCATTGCCCATGGCCCTTCCGCTGCCCCCATTTTTTCCCTACCTGGTGCTGCCTGAGGCGATCGCCTCACCTGGCCTCATTGGTGGTACACCCCTGGTGGTTTCTAAAACGGGATCACTTGGGGGTTTTCTTTTTTTATTTAACCTCAGAGCCTCAGATGTTGACCAGTGCTGTATAAATCACCAAATTAGGCATCAAATGCACATGCTGCTCTTTCTCTTCCAAATCCTGCAGTGTTCCCAAACAGCAGTTTACAACCACATATTTGGTGTGGCCATATTCGGGAAGAAATGGGTAATAATTTTGAGGTCCTTTTTCTCCCGTAACACCTTGCTAAAGCTCACTTTTCTTGTAAAAAATGTAATATTTCATTTTCACAGCCAAGTGTTTCTAAATTGTATGAAACAACTGTTGAGTCAAAATGCTCACAATACATCTTGAAGAATTCCATGGGGTTGTAGTTTCCAAAATTGTGTCACTTTTTGGGAGTTTCTACTGTAGGAGTACCTCAGGGTCTCTTGAAATGCAGCATGATGTTCAAAAACCATTCCAGCAAAATCTGCCCTCCAAAAGCATATGGGCTTTTTCCCTTCTGAGCCCTGTGGTGTCTCCATACAGCAGTTTATAACCACATAAGAGGTGTTCAGTAGATATTGCGTAACAAATTCTAGGGTCCTTTTCTCCTGTTGAACCATGTTAAAAAAAAAAAAAATCGGGGGCTAAAGCAATTTTTATTGGAAAAAATAAAATGTTTCATTTTCACAGCCAAGCGTTTATAAATTCTATGAAACACCTGTTGGATAAAAGCACTTACTTACATCCCTCATTAAATTCCTTGATGGGTGTAGTTTCCAAGATGGGATCACTTTTCGGGGGTTTCCACTCTATGGATACATTAGGGTCTCTTCAAATGTGACATGGCCCCCAAAAACCATTCCAACAAAATCTGCCCTTCAAAAACCTAATGGGCTTTAGCATTCTCTCATATGCCGGTTTTTCCCTTCTTAGCTCTGCTGTATGCCTAAACAGCAGTTTATGACCAAATATGGGGTATTGCCGTGTATAGTAAAAAAAAAATGCCTAGTAAAATTTGGGGTGCTTTTTCTCCTGTTACTCCTTGTGAAAATGAAAAATAGGGGGCTTATTACATTTTGTACATACAACAAAGAAATAAAGTTTTTCATTTTTACAACCATATGTTTCTAAATTCTATAAAATGCCTGTGGGGTCAAAGCAGTCAATAAATGCCTCAATAAATTCCTTGAGGGCTGTTGTTTCCAAAATGGGGAATTTTGAAATTTCACCAGCGTTTTATTTTAATTCTTGAAAAACATGTAAAGGGTTCACAAAGTTTGTCAAATTATGTTTTAATAACTTGAGGGGTGTAGTTTTTTAAATGTCATTTATGGGTGGTTTCTACTATGCAACCCCCACAAAGTGATATCATAACTGAACTGGTCCTTAAAAAAGTGAGTTTTAGGGCTCATGCACACGAACGTGTGCCGGCCGTGCCCGTGCTGCGGGCCGCATACAGCGGGTCTGCAATAAACGGGCACCGGCCGTGTGCAGCCCGCATCACGGTTCGCGGACCCATTCACTTCAATGCGTCCGCGATCCGGGAGATGCGGAGCGGAGGCACGGATCGGAACACCATGGAAGCACTATGGTGTGCTTCCGTGGTGTTTCTGGCCGTGCCTCCGCACCGCAAAAAAGTAGCGCAAGCACTACTATTTTGCGGTGCGGACCCTCGGATGCGGATCGCGGGCCCCATTCAAGTGAATGGGTCCACGATCCGCATGCGGTGGCCTCACGGTCAGTGCCCGTGCATTGCGCACCGCAGTTTGCGGCCCGCAGCATGGGCACGGCCGGCACACGTTCGTGTGCATGAGCCCTTAGAAATTTTGTTTAAAAAGTTAAAAACTGCCACTACAGTTCTAAGCCTTCTAAAATCCTCAAAGATAAAATGACAATTACAAACTGATGTCAATATAAAGTAGACATATGGTAATACTATGTTATGAGGTATCACTATCAGTCTAAATAGCAGATACATTCAAATTTTGCAAATTGAAAATTTGCCGCCCGTTGACTATAAGCGTCTGGGAAGTCAGAGATAGCAGCTGCACGCTAATCGTGCAGCTGCACAGTGGGGTACCTGCTGTCAGTGACAGCAGGGTACCCCAAAGAGAAGTCAGGGACCGTTCCCAGGGGTCCCTGCCTTCTAGATCGCTGTATATTGCGCTTCCTGTTCTGGCCTGGCGGTCACGTGATCGCCGGTGCCGGGAGAGTGCAGGAGCTGCCGGGTCTCTCATAGACCCGATCAGCCCTGCACTGAGGATGTATTTTCCCTGTAACTGGGGCTACTATGTCAGCCCCAGTTACAGGAGAAATCAAGTGTAAAAAAAAAAAAAAAAGTGAAGTTAAATGTCCCCCTGAGGTCTTGTATGACCTTATGGGGGACACAAAGTGTAAAAAAAATAAATAAAAAAAAAATAGTATTATATATAAAAAATAATCACATATATATATATATATATAAAAAATAATTTCCCCCCAAATATTTCATTAAAAAAGTTACAAATAAAAGTAAATAAATAAGATAGACATATTTGGTATCACCGCGTCCAAAACGACCGGCTCTATAAAAATATCACATGATCTACCGGATCAAGTGAACTGCCTAAAAAAAAATCTAATAAAAATTATTCCAAAACATCACCTACCAAAAAACATAATATCAAACAATCAAAAAGTCGTATGCATCCCAAAATGGTAGCAATAAAAACGTCACCTCATCCCGCCAAAAAATGAGCCCCCAC
>ONZH01023236.1:0-39439 GCA_900303285.1 Rhinella marina
GTCCTTTTTCAGATGTGCCGGAAGAATCCCAGGAGCTAGCAGAGGAATTTGTTTGTAGTGATGCCCAAACACTTGAGTTTTCGCCATCTCCTGCTGATGTGGACCCTGAGCCAGCATCTGTTATCATGAGCGATGATGATGATGAGACACAGTTGCCATCAAGGGAGGCTGTTGGAATGTCCAGTGGGCAGCAGGAGGAGCAGAGTGAGGAAGTGGAAGAGGAGGTGGTGGATGACGAAATGACCGACCCCACTTGGCCAGGGGTGATGTCCAGCGAGGAAAGCAGTGGAGAGGTGGTGGTCTGCGCAGCACCGAAAAAGGCAGCAAGAGGCAGAGGGATGTCCATAGGCAGAGGACAGTCCAGACAGAGAAGTGAGGCCACAGCCAGCAGGGCCGAAGTTGTTCCCGGCAGCGGGCAGTCGCGCGAAGCTCCCCCATCGAGGCCTCGTACTTCTGTGGTGTGGAGATTTTTTAATGTTTGTGCGGATGACAAACTGAGCGCGGTTTGCACACTCTGCCACTCAAAACTGAGTAGGGGCTCTGAGAAGAGCAATCTGACCACCTCAGGCATGCGGCGTCACTTGGAAGTCAAGCACTGGGCTGAGTGGGAGAGAGCAAACGCAATACAACCTGCGCAAGGTCTTCCTGCCACTGCCTCTTCCCCTTTATTGTGTGCTGCCACTGCGGTCCAGACCTCCAGCCAGGACACCTCCACATCTGCCTCTGCCTCGGCTACTTTGGGGCCTTCTCCTTCAGCCTCCCCTTCCCCCGCATCTTCGCCTGCACCTTCACACTCCTCGTCCCATCAACTGTCCATCTCGCAGGCGTTCGACCGCAGGCGAAAGTACGCCTCGAGCCACCCCCAAGCCCAAGCCTTAAACTGCCACATCTCCAAACTGCTGGCCCTGGAGATGTGGCCGTTTAGGCCTGTGGAGACACAGGCCTTCCGCGACCTGATGGAAGCTGCCGCACCTCGCTATTCCGTCCCCAGCCGCCACTACTTTTCCCGGAGTGCCGTCCCCGCCCTGCACCAACACGTATCGCGTAACATCAGGCGGGCCCTGAGGTACGCAGTCAGCGCAAAGGTCCACTTGACCACCGACTCGTGGACAAGCGCTTGTGGCCAGGGACGCTACATCTCTTTGACGGCACACTGGGTGAATGTAGTGGAAGCAGGGACGGGGTCGCAAAGAGAGATGGCCTACCTACCACCCCCGCCCAAGATTGCCAGCATGGGTTCTGATAAACCCCCCTCCTCCTCCTCTGCCTTAACATCGCCCTCAGCCGCTAGCTGGATGCGTTGCAGCACGGGCGCGGGGAGACGTCAGCAGGCGGTGCTTAAGCTCATCAGCTTGGGCGACAGGAAGCACAGCGCCCCAGAGGTGAGGGACGCCATATTGCAGCAGACGGAGATGTGGCTGTCGCCGCTGCAGCTAGGACCAGGCATGGTCGTGTGCGATAACGGCCGTAACCTGGTGGCGGCTCTGGAGCTTGCCGAACTCAATCACGTACCAGGCCTGGCCCACGTTTTTAATCTGGTAGTCCAAAAATTTCTAAAGACTTACCCCAACCTGGCAGAGCTACTGGTGAAAGTGCGGCGCTTGTGCGCTCACTTTCGGAAGTCAACTGTAGCTGCTGCTAGCTTAAAAAAACTCCAGCAACGCCTCCATTTGCCTGAACATCGGCGGCTGTGCGACCTGCCGACTCGCTGGAATTCCACCTATTCCATGTTAGCCAGGGTGTGTGAGCAGCAGAGAGCATTGATGGAGTACCAGATTATGAATCCACGTGTGCCTCCAACTCAGCTCCCTCAGTTTGCCAACCACGAGTGGCCATGGATGGCAGACATATGCGATGTACAGCGTATCTTTGAGGAGTCCACCAAGAAGGTCAGCAGCGAGGACGCTATAGTGAGCGTAACCATCCCGCTCCTATGCGTCCTTAAAGAATCACTCATCGCAATAAGGGAGAACGCATTGCACGCAGAGGGGACGGGGGTAGGAGGAGACGCAACGGAGCTACACAGTCAGACCACACTTTTGTCTGCTTCACGGTGGCAGTTGCAGGAGGATGAGGAGGAGGAGGACGACGTGGAGGTGGCTGTGGAAGAGGAGGAGGATGCTGGCGGCGAGGGTAGCAGTCAGGCTGTGTGCGTCCCATTGGTTCAGTGCGGATGGGGCGGAGAGGAGGCGGAAGAGGAAGAGGAGGAAATGGCAAGTGATCCTTCTGGTGGGGGCAGTGACATCATGCCTATTCAGAGTCTGGCACACATGGCTGACTTCATGCTGGGCTGCTTTTCCCGGGACACACGTGTTGTCCGGATAGTGGAGAACAAACTGTACTGGGTCTTCGCACTCCTGGACCCCCGGTATAAAGATAACGTCTCCTCTTTTATTCCGGTAGAGGAGAGGACGAATCGATTGCTGGAATACCAGAGGGAACTCGTGCAGAACATGATGGAGATTTTCCCACCCACCATCGCTGGCGGCAGAGAGGAGAGGGTCTCCCAGAGTCCCACAACATCAATCAGGCCCAAAGCCACCAGGGGAACACTCTCCAAGGTGTGGGACACGTTCATGGCACCCCCTCGTGCAACTTCCATCACTGCGTGGCTCGCTATCAGCAGGAGGGACAATTATCGGCGGATGTTGCTGGAGTACCTGGCAGACCGTACCCCTGTCCTCCCCGATCCCTCGGCGTCCTACACTTACTGGGTCTCCAAGTTGGACACGTGGCTGGAACTGTCCCTGTACGCCTTGGAGGTGCTTGCCTGCCCTGCCGCCAGCGTGCTATCAGAAAGGGTGTTCAGCGCAGCCGGGGGCATTATAACCGATAAGCGCAGCCGCCTGTCAACCGACAGTGCCGACAGGCTGACGCTAATCAAAATGAACAGCAAGTGGATTGACCCGGACTTTGCTTCTCCAACAGTGGAAAGCAGCCAAAAGTGAAGTGCCATCTGTATGAAGTGCCATTTCCTCCTCCACCTCCTCCTCCGCCGTAGAATTGCTCCGTAAATAAGAAAAATTTATATATTTATGGCTCACCTCTTGGGCCTCCACAAAATTTTTAAGAGGTCTCACCTCTTGGGCCTCCACAAAATGTTTAAGAAGTCTCACCTCTTGGGCCTCCACAAAATGTTTAAGAGGTCTCACCTCTTGGGCTTCCACATAATTTTTAAGAGGTCTCACCTCTTGGCCTCCACACAATTTTTAAGACGTCTCACCTCTTGGGCCTCCACATAATTTGTAAGAGGTCTCACCTCTTGGGCCTCCACATAATTTTTAAGAGGTCTCACCTCTTGGGCCTCCACAAAAATGTTTAAGAGGTCTCACCTCTTGGGCCTCCACAAAATGTTTGAGATCTCACCTCTTGGGCCTCCACAAAATGTTTAAGAGGTCTCCCTCTTAGCCCCCATTTAAGGTCCCTCTTGGGCCTCCACAAAATTTTATCAAGGTCTCACCTCTTGGGCCTCCACAAAATTTTTAACAGGTTTCCACCTCTTGGGCCTCCCACAAAATTTTTAACAGGTCTCACCTCTTGGGCCTCCACATAATTTTATCAAGGTCTCACCTCTTGGGCCTCCACAAAATTTTATCAAGGTCTCACCTCTTGGGCCTCCACAAATTTTATCAAGGTCTCACCTCTTGGGCCTCCACAAAATTTTAACAGGTCTCACCTCTTGGGCCTCCACAAAATTTTTAACAGGTCTCACCTCTTGGGCCTCCACAAAATTTTATCAAGGTCTCACCTCTTGGGCCTCCACAAAATTTTTAAACAGGTCTCACCCTCTTGGGCCTCCACATAATTTTATCCAGGTCTCGCCTCTTGGGCCTCCACAAAATTTTATCAGGTCTCACCTCTTGGGCCTCCACAAAATTTTTTACAGGTCTCACCTCTTTAGGCCTCCACACATTTTTAACAGGTCTCATTCTTTAGACTCCACAAATTTTAACAGGTCTCACCTCTTGGGCCTCCACAAAATTTTATCAAGGTCTCACCTCTTGGGACTCCACAAAATTTTTAACAGGTCTCACCTCTTGGGCCTCCACAAAATTTTTAACAGGTCTCACCTCTTTAGCCTCCACACAATTTTTAACAGGTCTCAATTCTTTAGACTCCACATAATTTTTAAGAGGTCTCACCTCTTGGGCCTACAAACAATTTTTAAGAGGTCTCACCTCTTTAGCCTCCACACAAATTTTTAACAGGTCTCACCTCTTGGGCCTCCACATAATTTTTAAGAGGTCTCACCTCTTGGGCCTCCACATAATTTTTAAGAGGTCTCACCTCTTTAGCCTCCACACAATTTTTAACAGGTCTCACCTCTTGGGCCTCCACATAATTTTTAAGAGGTCTCACCTCTTGGGCCTCCACATATTTTTTAAGAGGTCTCACCTCTTAGCCTCCACACAATTTTTAAGACGTCTCACCTCTTGGGCCTCCACATAATTTTTAAGAGGTCTCAACCTCTTGGGCCTCCACATAATTTTTAAGAGGTCTCAGCTCTTGGGCCTCCACATAATTTTTAAGAGGTCTCACCTCTTTAGCCTCCACACAATTTTTAACAGGTCTCACCTCTTGGCCTCCACATAATTTTTTAAGAGGTCTCACCTCTTGGGCCTCCACATAATTTTTAAGAGGTCTCACCTCTTTAGCCTCCACACAATTTTTAACAGGTCTCACCTCTTGGGCCTCCACATAATTTTTAAGAGGTCTCACCTCTTGGGCCTCCACATAATTTTTAAGACGTCTCACCTCTTGGGCCTCCACATAATTTTTAAGAGGTCTCACCTCTTGGGCCTCCACATAATTTTTAAGAGGTCTCAGCTCTTGGGCCTCCACATAATTTTTAAGAGGTCTCACCTCTTTAGCCTCCACACAATTTTTAAGACGTCTCACCTCTTGGGCCTCCACAAAATTTTCCATGAGCCTCTGGCCAGCCCACGGCCTCTTCCTGCCTTTTGCGGTCCTACGCATCCCTCAACATCCCCACTGCTTTACCTGCTAGACATGACACTGGGCCAGGTCGGGTCACTGACATCTCAAGCGCCAACAATTTGGGCATTTTAAGGCTTCTGCATGTGTTTGAGTTGTTTTTACATTTTAAAGAAGACATGTCTGACCACATCTCACACACATACACAATGACAATTAGGGGTGGGGTCTATTTGCTTTCCCCCTTGCCTATGCCATCTGTGGTTGTCATAGGCAACGTGATTTTAAGGGGTGCAGAATTTTATCTTCTTTTTTGTCTAGTATGGCTTGGGGTCCATGGCAATGTAGAGGAAAGAAGGTTTCCTTGTATGGTCTCACTTTACAGAGAGGTTATATTGTCTTTGGAGTGTATTGTTGAGAGGCTGTGATAGTGGCGTAATAGTGCGACTTAGGCGCGTTATATGCACCCAGACATGCTTCCCCTGCTGTCCCAGTTGCATTCCAGCAGTGTTGGCATCCTTTTCTGAGGTTTCAGGGTGGACTTGGTGACCTCCAAGTGGTCGAATTGAGATTTCCAAGTGGCGAGCATTTTTTTCCCATAGACTTTAATGGGATTCGATATTCGGTCGAACAGTCGAATTTCGCGGTCTATTCGAATCGAATTTCGAACTTTCGAATATTTCACTACTCGCTCATCTCTAATCTCTAACCATAACTATTTTATACATACGTTCTCTTAAGGGACTTGAATATGGAATCTTCAGATCAGTTGCTATGTTCATATGGTGACCTGCCACCTGCAGGACTTTATAGGAACTGCAAAAAGGGAAAACAAGGTACAAAAAAGCTTTGATGAAGAGCACTATGTGCAAAACGAGGACGAAGTCACTCTAAAAGATAGAATCACCATCATTGGTCTAAAAATTATAATTGGGAAGCAGTGAATCAATCACAGTTAAGAACAGACCAAATTAAAGAAGAACTCCCGCAAAAAAAATTATTCCATGTCCTGCTAGAAATTTACATGATGTAATCTGTAGTGAATGTAATTTTCTTACCAGTGTCTGTATTTTTGAGTTATATATCCCTGATGTTTCTCATCTGTGTCATGTGACTAGGAATCAGGCCCACCAACTCACACAGCATCTTGTGTGGACAGGAAGTCTAATTCTCTATGCATTCCTATGGGAGCCTCACTTTCAGTCTCCTAGGAATGAATAGAGCAGTAACTGGCTTCCTGTCCTTGGTCAGTTGGAGGTCAGGGAGTTGGTCACATGACCCAGCTACAATACGAAGAGAGGGGATAACTCAGAATTACAGTCTCTGATGAGAAGATTGCATTCACTACAGATTATATCATGTACCTTTCTAACAGATCAGAGAATAAAATTTTTTGCTGGAGTTCTTCTTTAATAATCTAGCATGCTCCGAGAATACAGCACAGAAACGTGATTTACTAACTGAACAGTCTCTTCAATCATGTGGCAATATTAGTGCAACCTTTGGGCAATTATTGGGTTCTGTATCTTCAGACCCACTGAGCCCTTCCTCTATGGCGCAAAGCACCACCTGTGGCCATATATAAGAACATGGGACAGCATCATACAATACTGGGGTTTCTACTCCAATTATACTAACATAAATTTCTACTATGGAGACTCCCCCTTCAGCTGCATTTTTTTGTGTCTTGCCAAATTCATCTACGAGAGTGGGACAAATGAGTCTATCGAAATCCAATAAAAACAAATTACAGATAATTTGCAGAATTTTACTCTGTCTTCATTTCTATTATTTGACATAAATATTCCCCAAAAGGGTCTTTCATTCACACCCACTTCATCGACAAATGTTTTTAATTGGGTAAAAGACATTAGCTTGTTTGCAAGGAAATTAACATTACACAAGTTCCATAAGAAGAGAGACAAAGGTGTCATTAGACTCCTCAATAAAGAAAAAATTATCTGTTGTGACCCTGGAAGAACTGACTGTTAGTGGAGAATGAGGTTGGAACACCAATCTGCTCAGGCCCTGTTAACCAACTCAAGCTCAAATCACAACAGACACTCCCTTCTGTCTCAGTATCCTTATACCTCGACATTTGTTGATCTGGTGATGCAAGATCTGTAAAGAATCATATATAGCAAACATAATTATTTAGAGAACAAGACAGAATCAGAAATGGCAGCAATTAAATCATTACAATCCAATACTGAATTGATTATAAAACCTGCAGACATACATTGTGTTGATGGATTATCCGTTATATATTAACGGGGTTTTCTGAGATTTTTATACTGATGACATATCCTCAGAAAAGGCACAGAAAGGATACCTTCAGGGTATTTACTTGTATGGTTATTGCTATTTTTGCCTGGTTCCCTATGTATATATGTGTTTATTCACAGCCTGGGTCTATACGTGTTTGGTCTTATTCTGTGACCTGTGTGGTTCATGCCTGTTTGCTGGTAATACAGTACCGGCATGTGTTTATTGTATACAATTTTTAACTTCTGTGTTGTGTTTGTCTAATAAAAATGTATTATATTTATTTTACATTTGGATATGCATCATATGTTGGTTCACTTTTTGGCATTCTTGGCCATGTTCTAGTGTAATAATTGAGGTTTGTACCAATGTTTGCACTCCGTATTATATATTAGTGTGCCCCCCACTTCTTTCTGTGCAATACGTTGTTTGTGCGTGGGGGTTGGTCCCCACGATTTTCTTGGGGTGTGGCACCTAACAGTAGTTTCTTCTGGAGGTTTGGTTTGCATCGGTGTGCTGCATTTGCAGGTATAGGTTTTTTTTTGTTTTGTTTTGTTTTTTCTCACCCTTTCCCTCTCTCAACATTGCTTCACAATTAGAGGCAAGGGAAGCTATTTGGCAGTTGCAGACTAATTCTGTATTTCATGATGCGGCTGCTGCCAGCGGTGATGGCGAGTTTTCGCAATTGTCTTCAGAGTTGGTTGAAGCACACAAATTATATACTCGCATTTGGTGGAATGTTAAAAGTTTAGAAGAATTGTCACGACAGGGAAACAAGGGATAGTGTGCCCTGTCTGAACCCCACCTCTTTCCCTGCCTACTTACAGTAGATGCCCTAGGCGGCAAAACCGTAACTTGGAGACAGTCCCTATGCTGAGTACGTGCACAGGGAAGGGAAGGGAACACAGGGAAAGACAAACACAGACAGAACAAACAGAATAGCAGAATAGTCAGCAAGCCAAGTCAAGAACAGGAGGTCACGTCAAATACCAAGGGGAATCGCAAAAGCGTAGTCTAAGTCCGAAGCCAAAATCCAATATACCAATAATCAACAGCAAGGTCCAACACACAGCACTGATCTCAGAAGACTAATCACAGGCATCTGAGTGAGGCAGTTGCCATCTTTAAATAGCCCGCCCAGGATCATGTGATGTGGCCAGCATTACATGACCTGAGGCGGAGCAAGCTGTCCAAACAATATGTAAAGTAGCCATGTGGTGTGATCAGCACCACATGGCTAAACCCAAACAGATAATTGACTCATGAAGTGCTGGCTGACAAGACCAGCACTTCAATTCCCTATTGCTCGTCTCTAGGGGGGCGGAGAGGTCCGGCGATGTCGTGCAGAGGGAGCGCGACGCCAGCCTCGCGTGACAGTACCCCCCCCTTCACGAGGGGCCACCGGACCCTTACCAGCGGGAGCAGGCTTATCGGGATGCTGCAGATGGAACTTTCGGATGAGCGAGTCTGCATGCATCCTGGTCAACGGTACCCAAGACCTGTCCTCAGGACCGAACCCCTTCCAATGTACGAGGTACTGGAAGGAATTCCGGACCCTTCTCACATCCACAATTCTGGCAATCTCGTGCTCCATTTGTCCTGCTAACTCAACCGGAGGAGGAGACTGTTCCTCAGGACCAACGGGAGCAACATAACGTTTGAGCAAAGACACATGAAAAACATTATGAACACGAAGGGAGTCGGGTAAACATAACCTAAAAGAAACCGGATTGATCACCTTGGTGATCCTGTAAGGACCAATGAAGCGAGGTGCAAACTTGTAGGATGGTACCCTCATGTTGAGATTTTTAGTCGATAACCATACCTTATCCCCAACCTTAAAATTCACACCAGCCTAAGCCTTAGCTTTTTGAACTCCTTGGGCCTTTTCCAGGTTAGACTGAACCTGTGCCCAAACTGTGCACAGTTCTTGAGAAAAATCATTGACCTCTGGGACAACCGACGCAGATGGGGAACAGGAGCCAAAGCGTGGATGAAAACCCATATTGCAGAAAAACGGCGACATCCCAGAGGATGAATTAACACGATTATTAATTGCAAATTCAGCCAGAGACAGGAATCTGGCCCACACATGTTGGTTATCAGAAACATAACATCTGAGATATTGCTCAACGGATTGGTTAAGACGTTCAGTCTGACCGTTGGTCTCCGGATGAAAGGCTGATGAAAAGGACAAAGAGATACCAATCTTATTACAGAATGCCCTCCAGAACCTAGACACAAACTGTACTCCCCTATCACAAACGATATTCTCAGGAACACCATGCAGTTTGACAATATTATCAATGAACACGGACGCCAAGACCTTCGCAGAGGGTAATTTACACAAAGGAATAAAATGACACATTTTGCTGAATCTGTCAACCACCACAAATATCACGGTTTTACCCTCAGAGCACGGCAAATCCGTGATAAAGTCCATGGACAGATGTGACCAAGGTCTACTAGGTATGGGTAAAGGATGTAACTCACCCATAGGTCGTGTCTTGGAATTCTTGGACCTGGCACAAGTGTTACACGCAGTTACAAAAGCCTGAACATCTCCGGAGATTGACGGCCACCAATACTGCCTAGAGACCAACTCCTTGGTGGCATTGATGCCAGGATGTCCACACAAAACAGAATGATGGCACTCACCCAGCAGTCGCAACCGCAAATGAGCCGGCACAAACAATTTGTCATTGGGGGTACCAATAGGAGCAAGATGTTGTCCTGCCGAGATTTCAGAAGCGAGGTCAGATGAGGTGGCGGCCACGATGATATCAGCTGGCAGGATGGGCTCAGGAGGGACGTCAGGAGGCTGATACGCCTGGAAACTTTGGGATAAGGCATCGGCCTTAACGTTCTTGCTCCCGGGTCTGAAGGTAACACAAAAATCAAAACGAGTAAAGAACAAAGCCCACCTCACCTGTCTAGGATTCAATCGCTTAGCCGATTCTAGAAACATTAAATTCTTATGATCCGTGAGGACCGTAATGCGGTGAAATGCCCCTTCTAAAAAATGATGCCATTCCTCAAATGCCCACTTGATTGCAAGTAACTCCCTATTCCTAATATCATAATTCCTCTCGGCAGGAGAGAACTTGCAGGAGAAGAAGGCGCATGGCATAAGATTAGTTAAAGTGGAAGACCCCTGGGACAGTACAGCCCCCACACCATCCTCAGACGCATCCACCTCAACTACAAAAGGCTTACTTTGATCAGGCTGGACCAACACAGGAGCATTAATAAAACACTGCTTTAACCTTTCAAAGGCCTCAATAGCTGCAGGGGGCCAATTGACCAGATCAGCCCCCTTGCGAGTCAAATCCGTAATGGGTTTGGCTACCACAGGAAAATTTTTGACAAATTTACGATAAAAATTAGCAAACCCCAGAAATCGCTGGAGCGCCTTCAAAGAGGAAGGTCGCACCCAATCCACAATGGCCTGTACTTTAACTGGGTCCATTTTGAAAGAAAAAGGGGTGAGAATGTATCCCAAAAAGGCCACTTCCTGAACACCAAAGGTACACTTTTCCCCTTTAACGAACAACTTGTTTTCACGCAACACCCCCAGCTCTTGCCTGGTGTGAGATACGTGACTCTCCCAGTCTGCAGAAAAAATCAGGATGTCATCAATATAGACAATTACAAATTTCCCAATAAATGGTCTAAAAATGTAATTGACAAAGTTTTGGAAAATTGCCGGAGCGTTACTTAACCCAAAAGGCATTACCAAGTACTCATAATGACCCTCCGGGGTATTAAAAGCAGTTTTCCATTCGTCCCCCTCACGAATCCTGATTAGGTTGTATGCCCCCTTCAAATCCAGCTTGGTGAACCAAGAGGCCCCCTGGACCTGATTCAGCAAGTCAGGAATAAGGGGCAACGGGTATCTGTTTTTAACAGTGATTTTATTGAGCTCCCTGTAATCGATACAGGGCCTCAATCCTCCATCCCTTTTACCAACAAAGAAAAAACCTGCCCCCAAGGGAGAAACTGAAGGCCGGATGTGACCCTTGGCCAGACTCTCTTTGAGATAATCCCTCATGGACTGACGTTCAGGAGTAGAGAGATTATAAATGCGACCTTTGGGATATTTGGATCCCTCAATAAGGTCGATGGCGCAATCATATTGCCGGTGAGGAGGGAGGAACTCAGTCTCGGACATGGAAAAAACGTCCGAAAAATCGCCGATATACTTGGGCAAGGAAAGAGACTCAGTGGTACCTCCAAACAGCAATACTGATCTACAACATTTGTCACAATTCATTCCCCATTTTTCCAATTCACCTACCGACCAGTTGATCACAGGGTTGTGGTCCTGTAACCATGGCAGACCTAAAACAAGGTCGGCAGGTAAATCCTTTAATACAAGGAAGGAACAAGTCTCGGTATGGGTAATTCCTACAGTTAATACAACCTCAGGAGTACAAAACTCCACTCTCCCATTATCCAATGGAGTGGAATCCAGTGCGATAATTTGAATTACCTCCCTTAAAGGAATTATAGGCACACCCACAGATTGCACAAAATCATAATCAATAAAATTAGCAGCAGAACCTGAATCCACAAATGCTTCACCGGACCTCTTGAATTGGTTATAAGAAATGGAAATAGGTAACAAGATTTTCTTTCTTACCACCGCAGGGGGTACCTTACTTCCAGGAACAGACCTTTTTGAGAGCAGAAGTCTCGGACACTGCTGGAGCCAGTAGTTCATCTCACCGCAGTAAAAACAGGCCCCTCTCAGGCGTCTCTGATCCCTCGTAGTAACTCCCAACTGCATAGGCTCCTCCTGGACCTTGATAGGAGACGGGCTCTGAAGAGGAACTTCGGACAACACGGCAACTTGAGGGGCAACAGAACGTTCCTTTTGTCTCTCCCTAAACCGTCGGTCAAGTTTGATAACTAAGGTCATAGTCGCCTCTAAGGTGTCAGGAGTAGGATAACTAACTAGTAAGTCCTTCAGATGGTCAGACAGTCCCACCCTAAACTGGCTTCTCAAAGCAGGGTCATTCCATTTAGAGGACACACACCATTTTCTGAACTCAGCACAGTAATCCTCAACTGGACGGTTACCCTGCCGAATGTCTCTGAGCTGAGTTTCAGCTACAGCGGCCAAGTCAAGTTCTTCATATAAAAGACCTAGGGCCCGGAAAAAAGCCTCCACAGACAATAGACAAGGGGAGTCAGGTGGCAATGAGAAAGCCCACTCCTGTGGATCACCTTGCAGCAAGGAAATAATTATTCCTACCCGTTGCTGCTCAGAACCCGAGGAGTGTGAGCGTAAACGGAAATATAATTTACAACTTTCCTTAAAGGAACGGAAAGTCCTTCGGTCCCCAGAAAACCGATCGGCAACTTTACATGGGGTTCAATATTGGGGTTTGGCATGGAGGGAACGACTGCGGGTGCTGTCCGCAGCTGCTCCTGATGTTGGAGTCTCTCGGCCAAATCCTGGATCATCTGAGCCATGTTACTCATCTGGTCCGTGAGTACTCGCAACGGCTCCATTAGGTACGGCCTGTGATTCTGTCACGACAGGGAAACAAGGGATAGTGTGCCCTGTCTGAACCCCACCTCTTTCCCTGCCTACTTACAGTAGATGCCCTAGGCGGCAAAACCGTAACTTGGAGACAGTCCCTATGCTGAGTACGTGCACAGGGAAGGGAACACAGGGAAAGACAAACACAGACAGAACAAACACAATAGCAGAATAGTCAGCAAGCCAAGTCAAGAACAGGAGGTCACGTCAAATACCAAGGGGAATCGCAAAAGCGTAGTCTAAGTCCGAAGCCAAAATCCAATATACCAATAATCAACAGCAAGGTCCAACACACAGCACTGATCTCAGAAGACTAATCACAGGCATCTGAGTGAGGCAGTTGCCATCTTTAAATAGCCCGCCCAGGATCATGTGATGTGGCCAGCATTACATGACCTGAGGCGGAGCAAGCTGTCCAAACAATATGTAAAGTAGCCATGTGGTGTGATCAGCACCACATGGCTAAACCCAAACAGATAATTAACTCATGAAGTGCTGGCTGACAAGACCAGCACTTCAATTCCCTATTGCTCGTCTCTAGGGGGGCGGAGAGGTCCGGCGATGTCGTGCAGAGGGAGCGCGACGCCGGCCTCGCGTGACAAGAATACCAGAAATGTTCCATTGTCCCTAGAGGTGTACGGATACAAAAGTTCCCGGCCTGGGAGGTCATGCCTGAATTTAAAATGACCTGAGAACAGGGCCTCATGCAATGTTCCAAAATCTTAATGGGAATGCTCATCAATCACGATAGGGCTTTACTTGTTGACTAAAATTAAAATGTTGGAGGACAAGTTTAACAAATGTGACCAGGATAGGGTGTTAGCATTTAACACCAAATTACAAACCGCCTTAGAAGGTTATGATAAAGAAATCTTAGCTGGCAAAAAATCAAAATTCCAAAGGGACAAATCTGATTTCGAACGACAGCAGGCTTTCAGGTGGAAACACACAGGCAATGCATGAGGTCCTGGGCAATCGCCAAGACAGTGTAGCACCCAACAAGGGCAGTAATAATTTTACCAGCAATACTAGTGAAGATTTTTTATCCGAAACAAGCGATGACGCAGGGTCAGGAGTGGACTGCATAAGCCCCAAAAAAAGAGCACCTGGATACCTGAGAAGCAGCAATCAACAACCGTCAACTCGCAGGAAACGGTTCTAATAGAGTCGGACAAGAACGGTGACCAGACCAGTGGTGATACACTGCAAGTTATTAATCTTTCTTCCTACACACTTTCATGTACGTAAAAGAGGGTCACTCCTACATTTAGCTTGTTCCCTAATATTCAGGCTTTTTTTCAGACCATACTTTTGGAGATCAAGAGGTTACAACTAAACAGATTTAGGAGTCGTAATTTGACTATAGACAAATCCCATGCTATTAAACGCTTACAGCGAAACTCATCATTTGTAATAAAGCAAGCAGACAAGGGGGGTAATGTTGTCCTCTGGGACATCAATATGTATATGAGGGAGGCCAGAAGACAACTGGAGAATCGTCATTTTTATTTTCCTTTGCCTGCAGATCCTATGAATGTTTTCAAAACCAAATTGGATGGGCTCCTGCTCACTTCATTTCAAATTAATATCATCACGAAGAAAGAGAAGGAGTTTTTGCAGGTCAAAAATCCAGTGGTACCTACTTTTTATATGCTGCCAAAGGTACACAAAAATGTAAACAACCCCCCCGGAAGACCGATAGTGGCGGGCAGTGGGAGTCTGTGTGAACAGGCATGTATTTACTTGGATTTCTTTTTACAACCTTTTGTTCTAGGCCTTAAATCCTATTTGAGGGGCTCTATGCATCTGATTGAGTGCCTACATGATGTGAAATTACCTTCAAAGACATTGATCCTTTCTTGCGATGAGGAGTCATTATACTCAAATATAGCACATAATGATGGAATTGCTGCAGTCCAATACTTTCTCACTGGTGCCTCACATGGTGACCCTGCGCATCATACCTTTCTGGTGAGTCTCCTTAATTTTGTGTTACATCACAATTACATTTTCGATCGGTTATTTTTCAAGCAGGTATCCAATGGGTGCACGTTGTGCGCCCTCCTACGCAAACCTTTTTCTTGGTTGGTGGGAGGAGACACACGTGTACCCTTTGCCACAATTCAGACAACATGTTTTGGGATGGTTCCGATATATTGATGACTTGTTGATCTTTTTTGTTGATCCCGCGTCATCAGTGTCTGGGTATCCCTAAGGGACAGTTTCTAAGACTTCACCGAAACTGCACAGACCCCCAGAATTTTCGTATGGCCTCACAGGATCTAACACAACGTTTTCTCGCTAGTGGGTACCCGAAAAAGGTCATCTCACGAGCTCTTAAACATGCTCACAGAGCTGAACGCATGGACCTCCTTAAACCAAGAATTAGATCACGCAGGGACACTGTATCTCTCATTACAAAATTTAATAATCAATGGCAGTATCTGTATGGTCTTTTAAACAATCATTGGTATTTACTACAATCTGACCCCAAGTTGAATAAATTCATAGACAGTCGACCTAAGATGATTGCCTGCCGTGCAACTAATTTACGAGACAGGCTGATGCATAGCCATTTTCAACGCCCAGTCCAAAAGATTGGTAGGGGACTGAAATTGAAAGGCTCTTATCCTTGTGGAAACTGCAATATTTGTCAATATATGATTGCGGACAATGTCTTTACTCATCCCCGGAATTTTTGCGAGATTGCCTTGAAACATTATGTGAACTGTCGTACATAGAATGTGGTTTACGCACTTCTTTGTAAATGTTGCCAAATCTATGTGGGCCAAATGAGTCAAGAATTACACAAAAGAATTCATCTCTCACAAATTGCTTTGGCACAACGGGATAGATCTAAAGCAGAAAAACCTCTGACTTCAGTGGCTGCACACTTTCTTGATCATCATCAATGTAAGGCTACTTTCACACAAGCGTTTTCTTTTTCCGGTATTGAGTTCCATCATAGGGGCTCAATACCGGAAAAAAACGCTTCAGTTTTGCCCCCATTCATTGTCAATGGGGACGAAACTGAACTGAAGACAAAGGAATGCTCCTAAAAGCATTCCCTTCCGTCTCCAGAACGGAGAGCAAACCGCAACATGCTACGGTTTGCTCTCCGTTCTGGGCATCCGCACCAAGACGGATCCGTCATGACCCCCAATGCAAGTCAATGGGGACGGATCCGTGACACACTCAGTAAACGGATCCATCCTCCATTGACTTTCAATGGAGTTCATGACAGATCCGTCCACAGTACACCACACATGACAGACACATACACACAGACATACACACAGACATACACATAGACATACACATAGATATATACACAGACATACACAGACATACTTACATGCTCCCAGCAGCTCTGCACATCGCAGGAGGAGGAGGACTGCGCGCACATAGGAAGATTCTCCCTCCAGCAGAGGGCGCTGTGGGGAATCTTCCTATGTGCGTGCCGTCCTCCTGTGCTGTGCAGAACATGCTGGGGGCATGTAAGTATTAGAGATGAGCGAATCATTCAAAAAATTATTCGCCAAACTTTTCCTAAGATTCGTATATTCGACGAATAGATTTGTTGTATTTGCGTACAAAATATACGTTATTATGTGCTATTAGCGAACATTCGCGCACTAATAACGAACGTTCATTTAAAAAATGTACGCAACTTCTTAGAAGACGTACACATGAGCGTACAAATAGTGTACGAATCCTAAGCGTACTATTGTCTATGCGATTACGTAATAGGCAGGCGTGCACTCCTCATAGGCAGAGCGAATATTCGAAAAATGGCATTCAGGCGATCCTCATAATTTAGCTCTGAAGAGCTGAAATTCCTGATCCGGCTGATGGACAGAGAGGATTACAATGGCACACACCGCCATCCAAACCAGCATAAGAAGGAGGTGATCTAAAAGGTGATCCAAGGCCTGCACCATCGTTTCCACAGATCCAGCGGAAATGGTCCGATCTGAAATTCAAATGCCCAGAGCGGCTTAATGAGATCCGCGCAGAGATACGGCAGGATGAGTAACAAAATATTTGATAAGTAAAAACATGTAAAAAAATAGTGTACTGTATTATATATATACCAGCCGTCACTGCGAATAATGAAAAAAGTATAGAAGGACAACGTGGTCGTGCGTAGTGCACTGCAGTAATTTTGTTTCATGCTAGGCAACGCCTCTAACTCTCGACCCAAACAATTTAAGTGAAGGTATTCTAGTCATTATTGTTAATGGTGCTGGCCGTTCACCCGTTTGTGTCATGCAAATGCACTAGTTCGACAGAAAGTACCCTTATATGCCCCTTCATAGTTAGCGCTTCCTCCTCCTACACACAGACTCAAAGACATGCCCATGCTGCAGCTACTGTCAGTGGGCGATATCCAAAGTATTCTTACCGCACCGTGTTAACGATATAAAGAAAGTTATTGCGATAACGTTATCTATTGACATAAATACCTTTTTAGAAGAAAAAAATATGATATGGCCCCCCTCTCACACCCATAATATCTTAATAGTAGTATGTGTTAGTATTAAAAAGAGTCATCATCTAACAATTGTGTAAATTTTTTTGTTGCAGAGCACCGTCAACGACGGCATCACCACCGTCGAGGCAGAAGTACCTGCAGCCTCTAGTAAGTGTAAAACATATTTAATTTATTTTTCATCCAAGCAACGTGGGAGTGAGTAAGCAACTCAGTAAGAGCACTAGTGGTTAGGAACGGGATCCTCCAGCCCCAAACTATTCCCATGTAGCTACAACTGTTCATGTAACTGTTGTATGTTCGCTCCGGCTGCCTTTCAGCAGGGGTTAACGTGCTGAGGCCGGATTCGCGGCCCGCCCCCATTACAGTGAATTTGGGCCGGAGCGCGGTTCCGGCCTCACACGCGTACCTGCGACAGCGCGGATCCGGAGGGATCCTTCACCTGCCGGATCCGGGCTGCCGCTAGTGTAGAAGTATCCTTAGGCTATTATTTCATGATTTTTGACAGCTGCTGCACCACAGAGGAGCTGCTCTCACCGTCCTCCACCCCAGGGAGAGAGGACCCCACCTGCCCCTCCAACACCAACAGACCAGCTACCAGAGGTAGAAGGTAAAAAAAAAAGTGTAATGGGTGGACCTTCTGTCTTCAAAATATGAGCTAAATGTATGTTTTATCTTTGGTAGCTCCAACCAACAGGGAGCAGTTTTGCCCTGGACCATGGGAAGACCACGCCATATGCGTGTCCAGTAAGGACTACAAAAGGCTCAGTCAGTACAGAATACATGTCACAGAATAAGTCGATCCAGTACATTAAAGTTTAGATTTTTTTTGTGGGACAACCACTGTAACTCGATCATACAAACTAATTACATAACTGTTTCCACCCCTACAGACATCCCCACTGACTTCAAAGTGGAGGCTGGATTACGGTGCCTCGGCTCCAGGCTCCACGCTGACTCCTAGCTCATTCGTGGCCTGCAGCTGGAGCTGCAAGAGCTGCAGGACATGATGGCCCGACGTCGGCAAAGGCCGGCGTAATCTTATTTTTTTGTTCCTTTCTTTTGTTTATTATATTATTTATTTGTTAAAAAGAAGTTTTTATTTATTACTAAAATATTCTTGAAAAACCTGTGTTTTGAGTGTTTTGTTAAACCTTTAACACCTTCCTGATCCTTACAGTGTGAAGAAGACAGAGTTTTTTTTCCCATATTAATGAACACAGCGGTGTCTGCCGGCCGAAGTATTACTACATTACACACACTCCTGTTCACTGATTACAATTGACAGACAGAAAAATAAAACAGGCTTGGCTTGTTTGGGCAACAAGTCTGTACATTCTACCTTAACATAGGCAGTGAAAATTATATATGAGCTTTTTATGGCTGCACCGGCCAGTAGTAGTAGGGGACGGGGTATATCAGCATAGAGTGATAGGTAAAATAAATACAACAGACTGCAGTGGTGTATAACAATGTCCGCTAATATAACTTGTACGGGAGGCAGAGGCAGTGAAAAAAAATGTTTTTTTTTTAAATATATATAACACATATATATATATTTTTTTTTGGAGAGGGGGACTAAAGGCTGAGGCTCCAAAACAAACTTAACAATACTAAATAGAATTATTAGTAACGTTAACTAACAACAGCTACTCTCCTACTAAGCGTAGAAAACGAGGTGGAGCTAGACAACAGTGTTTGGTTTTGAAATAGGGTTTTGGAGACTTCGGGTTCGCACAGCCCATTACATGACACAAGACATTTGGCTGTAAAATTATGGCCCGGCTGACAGCAACAGTGGGAAGACACTCAGACTATTCTGCCCTGCAAGGCCTGATCTAATCACCACCAGCATCAGCAAGAGGAGTATAAAATTCGGATGTAATCCAGCCATTATTCATTTTTATAAAGGTATTTTTTTGAACACTGACAGATTTGTCCTTTTGGGTGTCACCCCCCCCAGCGGCACTAAAACCCTCTCTGACATGACACTTGAGGCTGGGCAGGAAAGAAGCCCTAGTGCATAGTGGGACATTTCCGGCCACTGTTGGCCTCAGAGAGGCTGTCCTCTATAACCACCGGATTATGAGGTGGGCTTTGGTGGCTTCTTTTTTTAGAAATTGCAGAAGGGACACCACTAGGAGGGAACACTGAAGCCCGAGTGGTGGCAGAAAATTACGGGGTTTGCTTGAGTGGAATGGTGGAGCAGGACAAGTCTGACCCCTGGCTACATATGGATACTGTATCAGCAGATGACAGCAGATCATCCGGCTGAGACTGAGATGAGCGTGCCATCCACTCCACTACCTCATCTACTTTCTCCTCCACTACAATTTTGCGCGTTGGTGGGTTAGCCTGGTGGAACAACGGCCAAGTATTGCGAATACTACTAGTAGATGCTCCAGCTACAGGTCTTTTGGCACTGCTGCCCTGTGCCACCTTCTCCTTTTTTTTAAAGCTCAAAGTCTGGCTGGAACTGGACCCCTTTTGCTTATCCATTCCAGACATTTTTCAATTCACTCTGTGGCCCTGCAGCTGTTCTTTGTCTCCGTATCTCACTGTCTCTCCTTGTCTCTCCCTTTCTCTCTCTCCCTGCTTGATTAAATACTAGCCCTGAACTGGCCCTGCAATTGCTCTGCAGTATCCCTGATATCTGTAATATGGATTCCCAGAGCTATTATATCAAATTTTCACAAAACAGGTCTCAGAACTTCACACACAGTGCTTCTGCTCGTCTCAGAAGTCGCAGCAGAAGTGATGCGTCACTGGCTTACCGAGCCTGAGCCAATCAGAGCAAGCCCTGCCCACTAGGTCAGGTGACCGCTTTCTTCCCGGGCTTTTGCGCACGATAAACGAACTAACAGTAAAAGTTCGCTAATGAATTGAATTTGTATGCATCAGCGTATACAGTAACTTATATGCAGCAATAGCGTATAATTTATAGGACAAACTACGTAGCGATTGCGTACAAAGCCGAAGCGAATCACCTAATATTCGGATTCGCTTCGCAGCTAAAAATTCCCAAGATTCGATACGAATCAACGAATCGATTCGCTCATCTCTAGTCAATATGTCTGTGCATGTGTATGTCTGTGTGTATGTCTATGTGTGTGTGTGTGTGTGTGTGTGTATGTGTATGTAACACGTGTGGGGCCGGAGCGCTGCTCCAGCTCCTCACGTGTACTTGCGGCAGCGCGGATCCGGCGGCACCCTTCACCCGCCGCCGGATCCGTGCTACCGCTCATGTGAAAGAGGCCTAACACAAACGGCCTCAAGGTCGTCGGTCTTGAAAGGATTTTCAACAACATCAGAGGATTCCCTATCACCTCCCAATTGCTACGTCGTGAATCTAGATAGCAATATATTATGTTTAAATATATTCTATACTTTATTTTGTTCCTTTTTTTTTTTTTTTTACACCTTCACCATGTTTTGGTTTTTCTTTAACACATTTAATCCTTCACTCCTCATTCTTCTTTACTTCGTCTCACATTCACATACTATGGGGGGATATCGCTCATATCCCCTCACAATAATACCAATTTATTTTTTTATTTTTTTTATTTTTTATACTTAATTAAATTTTTTATTCTTTCTATTTCAGTTTCAGAATATGTTTTCTCTCATTATGGCTGTTATTCTTATCAAGAAAAGTTATTCTGGAACTCTAGAAGTTGGGATTTTGACAGCATTCTTCAACTTCATATCTTTTATTTCACTCTGTTTATTCAAACTATTCGAGGGGGGTTTCCGTTCTTATTCACAAGAAGTGTAGTTGGGAGTTATTAGATGAAGAAATTGATAGGGAAGGTTGTTATGTGTTGCTGCATGGTAAGATAGGGAATATTACTTTAGTTTTGGCATTTATTTATATTCCCCCTCCTTACAATACTAGGGTGTTAAATAGGGTAATGTGTTTTTGGAAGGGGAAAGAGGGAGGTAGGGCACTTCTTATTATGGGGGATTACAATGCA
Source organism: Rhinella marina (assembly GCA_900303285.1). Lineage (NCBI taxonomy): Eukaryota > Metazoa > Chordata > Amphibia > Anura > Bufonidae > Rhinella > Rhinella marina. The sequence goes on from ONZH01023236.1 coordinate 21,215, forward strand.
GTTCCGGATGAGGAGCTAGATAGGCACCGGTCCTATCAGGTTGCAATACCTACTACGGGCTCCCCTCTGTTGAGATATATGCAGGAGACGGACCTCCATGATGTTTGGAGGGAAAAGTATCCAGAGGGTAGCTCATTCTCTTGTTGGAATAAATCTAGCAAGGTTTTTTCGAGAATTGATAATGTCTTGGTGGACAGAAGTGGGTATAACCTGGTGAGAGACGTAAAGTATTTAGTGAGATCACTTTCTGATCACTCGCCGGTAGTGGTAGAGCTTAAAGGAGAGATAACTTATAAGACAAAGTCTATGAATTTAAACCCATACTGGTTAAAATTAATTTCCTCTAAAGAAGCGATCACTAAAGATATAGCTGTAATTCTGGAGCAAAATTGGGGATCGACAACAGAAAATATAGTCTGGGATATGATTAAGGCGTACATCAGAGGTAAATGTTTTGGAATAATAGGATCATTGAAAAGAAATTTAAAAAAAAAAAGAGATGGCACTTGGCCAGGCTATGAAAGTTAAGGAACAAGCCTATCTCCAGTTTAAATCGGAAGAAAATAGGGAGGTTTTGATGGAAGCGGAGTGTAAGCTGAATGCATATCTATTGGAAAAAGCTAAACATAGGATGGCATTTTACGTAAAACAACGTCACCTGGATTCGGGCAGGCCTACCAAGTACTTGATGTCAATCATTAGAGCCCAAGAGGAAGGGAAAATAATTGGATCAATAAGGAACATGCAAGGGAAGATTTTTTATAACTCTGAGGAGATCAGAGGAGCATTTAGGGAGTTTTTTATGGCACTATACTCATCTCAGGTACAGCACGGTAATGATAATCTAAATGAGTTTCTTGGTGATATACAATTTCTGGCTCTCTCGGAGATGCAGAGGAGGCTACTGGATAGCCCTATTACTCTGTTAGAATTCAGAGAGGCGCTTGCGTCATGTAGAGGGAACAGTGCGGCCGGGGCGGACGGGATTCCTTTTGAAATTTTCAGAGTCCATGGAGAGGTATTGCTTCCAGCCCTGTTGAAGGTTATAAATGCAGCTAACGAGACTGGTAGGTTACCGGACTCGATGTTAGAAGCAACTATAATCTTAATCCCAAAAAAAGAAAAGGACAGTTTGGATATGGGATCTTTTCGACCGATCTCCCTATTAGGAACGGATATAAAGATATTTGCGAGGGTTTTAGCCAACAGGTTAAGTAAGGTTATTGGTGACCTTGTCTCTACAGACCAGTGTGGTTTTATTCCCGGCCGATCCGTGAAGAGAAACATACACAGGCTCTTTAGTAATATCGAGGCTGTGGGTTCGGTGGGTCCCCACTCCATCCTCTAGCTTGATGCTATTAAAGCTTTCGATAGGGTGGAGTGGGGATATTTATGGGAAGTGTTGAGACATTTCTCCTTTGGGGCAAGGTATATCGAGATGGTGAAATTGTTATATAATGGTGTTACGGCCAAAGTGTGTATAAATGGTCAGTCATCTATATCGTTTCCCCTACAAAGGGGGACAAGACAGGGATGTCCCCTATCCCCCATGTTGTATGCATTAAGTATAGAACCCTTAGCTATATGGATTCGCAATAATAATAAGATTAGGGGTTTTGGAGTTAGAGGGGTTGGAGATAAGATCTTGCTTTATGCTGATGATCTTTTGTTGTTTTTGGAAGATCCGGCTATCGCGGTTCCCATTATTATTGAATTGATCGAGCGGTGTGGCAAGCTTTCGAGGATGGCCATCAACTGGGGGAAGTCCATCCTGATGCCACTTGGGGATGGTGGGGGGTTGGCCTTCCCGCAGTTGATGATCCTGAACCAAGGCGAGTGTTTTAAATATCTCGGGGTTAACGTTTCAAATAGAATTAGTCAATTTAATAGGAATAATATAGAAAAAAAGATTAGGGTGATTGATAATAAGATAGCAATATGGGTAGGTTTAGCTTTATCAAAGGTAGATAGAATAGCTCTGATCCGGTCGGTACTGTTTCCTAGACTACTATTCCTCTTTTCTGTTACTCCAATATGGATCCAGGATAAATACTTCAATAGAATTATTGTGGCATTAAACAAGTTGATATGGGGCAGAAAACGTACGCGAATTAAGTATGATTATTTAACGATCAGTAAGGATAAGGGGGGGCTTGGCCTACCAGATTTAAAATCTTATTTCTTAGCTTTGCAATTATACTGGTTAAGCTGTCCCAGCCAAAGCGAAGTCTTGAGATATCTGTTAAATGTACACTCTCAAAGATATGGTAATGTACTACAATTGATGGAGTCAGGGGTGTTGGAATATGGTACATGGAAGGATAAATGGATAGTTAAGTGTTGGTGTAAGACGTGGAAAAAGTGCAAAAAGCTTTTAGGTATGGAGGGCATTTTTGAAAATGCTTCACTTTGGTGTCTCGCGAACCTATTAGAGGTTAGGGAGATGGGAGGTTTTAAAAATTTTCAATCGTTAGGAATATTGGAATTAAGGAATGTATTAAGAAATGGGACTCTAAAATCATGGGAGGAGTTGAAATCGGGATTTGGTCTGAGGAATGAACTTTGGATGGAGTATTTGAGACTGCATGGGTTTGTGGGTACTCTACTGAGGCGGTTAAGAATTGTAGAAGTACAGGGTGTGTTCAAGATCATATATCAAGGTTTGGATTGTAAAAAAAAAGGTGATCTCTACTCTTTACAAGGCTTTAAAAAGTGGATTAAGTATTAAATTTAAAAGTGAGTTAGATTGGGAAAGAGATATCGGACAGATTGGGGCAGAAAGTTGGGGTAGAATTAACAAAAATATTAAAATGGTTTCCGCCTCTGAGTCCCACAGACTGATTCAGTTCAACCTAATCCACAGACTTTATTGTACTCCTATTTTCCTTAATAAGATTGGAGTGAGGACCAGTGCTGACTGCCCGAGATGTGAGGAAGAGGAGGCTGGTTGGATTCATCTATTATGGGAGTGCGCTAAGATTAAATCTTTTTGGGTTGATATCCTTTCATTGATTGAGAGTATATTAAATATAAAAATCAACTGGGATTTGAAGTTAATTATATTGGGGGATGACACAAAAATAAAACTCCCTAATAAACAAAGAAGGAAATTATTGAGAATGATCTTCCTTGCCCGACTTTGTATAGTTAAGCACTGGTTCTCTCCCATTTTACTACATGTTAATCTATGGAAAGAATTGTACAGACTTTATGAAGTGGATCTATAAAAGTTGTTTCTCTTGTCCCTTTTTTTTTTTTTTGTGCGGAGGACTCAGGTTGGGTAGGAGGGAGGGTATAGGGGATATTGGTATTGTGAAATATTGGTGATTAATTCTTTTTATTGTGTTGGTTTGGAATAAAAAAAAAAAAAACTTCATATCTTTTGATTTATTGCCCATATCTCTACCCGAGAAGTCTAAGAATCTACCGGATTTTTTCACTGCATTATTCTGTCAGTTCTGTTGTGGGGGGAGAGAGGGGTGGGGAAGAGGAAGGAGAGATAAAGGGTAGAGATGGGATCTAATAATAAAAAGGACAAAAGATTTTTTTTTTCTTTTATTCATTGGCCAATAAATTACATCAAGATATATTTTTCTATTGATTATGATTTATCTAGCAAATTTTTATACAATATATTATGTGTAGTTAATCATGTGTCTTGGATTTATTTTATTGATGTTTATATCATGTCTTATGTGGGTAATTTGCATGTATTTTATTATATTTAATATATGCATCGCATTCATGGGTTTTTAGGGAGGACAGATCATGTTATTCATAGTTTTCACACATATTGCACACTATTGCACTTTATACATGTGGGACTTCTCACTATGTTCTCAATTTCAGCTGTTTACCCATATGCTCATGTCCGTACATATGCACGTGTCACTTGCTATTCAACTCTTTGGCACGGTTATACTTGCTATTTACCGACCTCTTCCCTTTACACGTGATGCGTTCCAGTCTGGTACACACCACCATCTTTACTTCACGGGCACACTACATTCCAGTTTGGAGCGCTGATCGACCTTTTCTTGGTCAGATGCTCATGCCCTCCCTCTTATGCATGCTTTCCCTTTTTTTTCTGCATGCTGATTTACATGATATATTTCTTGCTTATTTAACTCATCGACATGACAGCGCCTTACTTTCTGGCATATTCACCTGCTTCTCTCTTTTTTTATGTGATGCATTCCAGTTTGGAATGCACCACAATTTTTGGTTCATCGGCATATTGCGCTCCAATTTAGAGCGCACATCGACCCCTTGTCAGTCACATGCTCGTACCCGCCCCTTCCTGTTCCTGCTTCTGCTGTGCACTGCTCTGCATTGAACATATTTTCTCTCCAGGTGATTGCTACATGTGTTTCTATTTGTCTCATCATTATGCATGTACAGTATGTATATATATATATATATATATATATATATATATATCTCAATCACATTAGACAACAGCCACCCCTGAGGAAGCCAGACTTTGCCGGCGATACGCGTGGGGTTCTACACACCATCTATTCAGGCATGCCACATTGACCCAGGACTTCTTGCATTGCTTTTCATATTGGGATCAGGTATCATTTATTCCTTCAGGGTATTTACTTGTATGGTTATTGCTATTTTCACCTGGTTCCCTATGTATATATGTGTTTATTCACAGCCTGGGTCTATACATGTTTGGTCTCATTCTGTGACCTGTGTGGTTCATGGCTGTGTTATGGATATGAAGACTGAAGATGTGAAGCCATTACAAGATGGCTCTGGCTCCGGGACCACTCCTGCTCTTATCTGTAGTTTACATTCTTTAGTAGAACTAGATGCGCAGAAGTGAAACTTTATTTTGTATTACTAACCAATTATATATTCACTAACCCTCAGGAGAGATTTCCCCCCTCCCTGGGGTATATAACCTTTGTAACCCCCCTTAATAAACGAGAACCTCTTTAACCCTACAAGGTGTCAGTGTTGTTTCTTCCATGCGTGTAAAATCCTAGGATTACTTTAATTTGGAGCAGAGAAACAAACTTTGTGGCTCCCTTTGTGAGCCATCCTTATCAGTTGGCGTCCCTTGGGTGGGCTCGAGAGAATGTAGCTTCATAGCCGAAGGAACGGACTCCTACGTGTGGTGCACGGTCGCTTGAGGGAGGGGTACTGCAGACCCACAGATCAGGTGAGAAAATCTGTCATCTTACCTACCTCTTGTCGAGCCTACACTGCATTGTGGTAGTCATTTCTGCTATATAGAAGTTACCAGCAGCAGCTTCGGCTGAAGTTGAAATCTCGAGCGCAAAGAACCCAAAACAAGAGTTTGTTTCTACTGTGGTTTGTGTTTCATGTGGTTTGTGTACTGAAAGGGGAGAGGAACACTGAGAGTGAGAAACTGACCAAGGATCGGACAGGGGGATCGCATAATCTCTGTGTACGCTTCTCGAGAGAGAGTGTGGGACAGAGGGAGCGATCCACTCGTAGGGAGGTGTTTTTTATCCCGTGCTAGGTAGTCACGGGGTGGTATCCTGACCGGGTCGTCCGGAGTAATTGATTTTTCTTCTGGATATGACGTGACCGGTCAGACGGGTTTCCTGCGCTTGGGTCCTCTGGATCTTTATCTTGAAGAGACATGACCAAGCCAGAAGTGATTTGCTGCATTAGTAGTGTACTGTGAAGTACAGGGCAGTGTAATCAATCAGCCTCATAGTTAGTTGCCGTCCGTGGTGGTCTGCTGAAAAGTCTGCTTGAGACTATCCCCTCCCCTTGTCAGGCGTGCAGTTTGTCCGTGTCTTGTCTGCCAATTCCGTTCTGAGAAGTTGAAACATGGGTGGCAATGCACCTTCACTATTACCCGGAGAACGGACGGCTATGCAAGTGGTGGCAGATGAGGAAGGGAAGATAAATATAAAGAACTGCAAAAAGTTAATGGAAATAGCAGCCTGTCACAAAGGAGGGAGGTTAGACTCTGATTTATGGAAGCAGGCACTGAAGGATAAGAAAAGAATGTTAAAAGATAACGGACTGTTGAATGCTGCTCAAGCGTGGTATAATACCTCATGCCGCTGGAAGGCTGAGGGGGGGGGCAGAAAGGCTGGATGAAAGAGTTAATCGGTTCATGTACTCAAAAAAAGAAGGGCGGCCACCGCCCTATAATGGCGCCGATCCCGGTGGATGGACATGTGCACATTGTGCTCAGCAAAACCCTGATCTCAGGGAGATGTGTCTTGCATGTGGTGCCTCACGCCCCCACCTGGGGAAAAGTGACAGAGGGCCAACGTCATTGACTCCTAAGGCAGCCCCCACTTTGCCTCCAGCACCGCCTCCAGCACCACCTACAGCACACGTCACCACATGTTCCACCCTGCCTCCAGCACCACCTCCAGCACATGTCATCATGAATCCCACACCACCTCCAGCACCACCTCCAGTACATGTCACTGCGCTGTTTTCTGCCCTCCAGAAAATGGGCGAGCAGTTGCATGAAGTTCAGAGACAGCTACGTCAGGTCCGAGAGACCCAACAGGCCCCAGCACCCGTGCAAGCACCCCCTGTCCTCCCCCCTTTGGGGGTGGAGGAGCGCAGAAAGTATGTGACCTTCTCACCCAATCAGGCCACTACTCTTGTCAACTCCCTCCCTGACCCAGAAACTCAGCTCATGCCCTTTTATAGAAAGATGGAACAAATCCGGAAAACACACTCTGCTACCTGGAGAGATTTAGCAGGGTTGACTAACATAAAAGCAGGGGATTCTTTTTGGCCGCTCATGGATAGAGCTATACAACCCCCTGCATATGGGTCCGAAGAGTGGCAGCAACAATATGATTCTGGTGAAGAGTTCTGCAGGAGATTGGGGGAGTGGGCCCGCCAGAGGCTAGCCAGTCAGTCTGTTCAGTTTCAGGATCTTAAGCAGGATAAACCAGAATCTGTGGAAAAATTTGCCCTGAGGATGGAACAAACATTCAAAGATCTGGGATTCACTAAACAAGATCCTGTGCAAAGTAGCATGTTGTCTAGTGCATTTACTTATGGGCTGAAACCCAGTATACAGAAAGCCTTAAAGATGGCCCATCCAGAGAACCGTTCCTTGACTATTGAAGTCCTTACACTGGTAGCAAAAGGCATTGAGGCTGCAACAGGGACACAGAAGGCAGCTCTCATGGTCATGACAGGAGAGGGGGGGGCAACAAGTCCCATCCTACTTATAAGTGTTACGGCTGCGGCAAAATAGGCCATTTCAAGAAGAATTGCCGCAGCAGGCACTTGTGGCAACAACACCAGAATCGCACAAACAGGTCCACAGAAGCCCGACAACAGCAGCCACAGGCACCAGTCTCCCAGGGAGGGCAGCCTGGAGATGGGTCAGCCTAGGACATAGGCAAGCCAGATCCGCATGTCGAAAACCTCGAACCTTTCATGGCGCTCTCTACCCCCTCCTCTTGTGGTCCTGCCCCCATGGTACAACTTAATGTGGGGGGTGAGCAGCGTACTTTTCTTGTGGATACTGGTGCAGCCCGAAGTGTTCTTCGACACACAGATATACCTGACCCTAATTCTGTGGATGATGCATCATCCGTTTCATGTGTGGGCATTGATGGTAGGTGTAGGTCCTCACCCCTCACCAAACCACTCACTGTAGCCCTAGGACCACAGCCTTCCTCTTCCATGTTGTCCAGATTTGTAGTCTCTTCTACCTGTCCACTGAATCTGCTGGGAGCTGACCTACTACAGAAAATGGGGGCAATCATTCAGTTCCACCCTGATGGTACAGTGACACTGTCTACACCCCTGCAGCCTGAGGAAGCAGTTCTCATTGCTGCTTCCATTTCCCAAGAGCTCCCTACCCCGTCCTTCAGGGGAGTACCCCAGTCAGTGGAAGCACAGATTCCTCAGCACTTGTGGTCAAAAGGACCTCAGGACATTGGCCGGTTGCGTGTGCAACCCATCATGGTGCACCTGAAGCCTGGGGCAGTCTTGCCCCGGAAACCTCAGTATCCACTGTCCATAGCTCAGATGGATGCTGTCACTCAGCAGCTCTCGGAGTATCTTCGAGTGGGGGCCATTGTACCCACTACCTCCCCCTGCAACACTCCACTGTTCCCAATCAAGAAAAAAGGGAAGAAGGGGCAACCAGCTACCTACAGGATGGTCCATGACCTCAGGGCTGTCAACGAAGCCACCATCCTAGAGACTCCAGTGGTACCTAATCCACACACCCTCTTATCTCTGATTCCGGCTGATACTCGAAGGTACACTGTGATAGATCTGGCCAATGCCTTCTTTTCTGTTCCTTTACATCCAGACTGCCAGTATTTGTTTGCTTTCACTCACGCTGGTTCCCAGTACACATGGACAGTGATGCCTCAAGGAGCTCAAAACAGTCCCTCTCAGTTCAGCAAAGCTATGTCATCTATCCTGGATGAATGGAAACTGCAACACACAGATGTAGTCCTCCTGCAGTATGTGGATGATCTGTTGGTGTGCGCAAAATCTTGGGACTTGTGCCACCAGGCCTCTGTCTCTCTCTTGTTCTTTCTGGCTGATCAAGGATGCAAAGTGTCTAAGGACAAAGTCCAGTGGTGTGAACTCAAGGTTACATTCCTCGGCCACTGTCTGAGCCCAGGAGCCAAGCACCTAACTGAGGACCGGAAAAAAGCCATCCTTGACATTGCAGAGCCTACCACTCCCCGCCAGCTTCAAACATTTTTGGGCCTAGTCTCGTACTGTAGGCCTTGGATCTTGGATGCCTCCATCTTGATGCAACCCTTGTATGACTGTATCACGAACTCTCCGTTTCACCTCACCCAGGAGGCCAAAGAGTCATTTTCACAGCTCAAGACTGCAGTGTCCTCTTCGCCGGCCCTCGGTATTCCAAACTACGATCTCTCTTTTCGACTGTATGTGATGGAGAGAGAAGGCCATGCAACGGGAGTCCTCACCCAGAGTCACGGAGGCCGAAACAGACCTTTAGGTTATTACTCTGCCCGTTTGGATCCAGTAGCCAGAGGCTCTCCTTCATGCATCAGAGCCATACATGCTTGTCATCTGCTACTGGACAAGACCTCTGACATTGTTTTGGGACATCCCCTGCAAGTCTTGGCACCTCACGATATCTCTGCCATTCTACAGCAAACACAGCCCAAGCATCTCTCAGCTGCCCGTCATCTTCGCATGCAGTGTTCACTACTGCTGCCTGACACAGTCACAATCTCCAGGTGTCATGTCCTCAACCCTGCATCACTTCTCCCCTTTCCTCAAGGGGGGATGGAAGAAGGAGCACATGAAGGTGCAGAAGAAGGATATGAAAATGAAGAAGACCCTGACGTGTCAGAAGATCATCATGACTGCTTGGAGCTCATCAAGCAAGAAACTGAACCACTGGCTAACATTTCGGAGACTCTTTTACCGGACCCCCAGCTCTCACTCTTTGTGGATGGGTCCAGGTTTGCTGATGATCAGGGAAGATATCACACTGGGTTTGCGGTGACCTCCTCACATGAGGTTATCAAGGCTCAAGCCTTACCACCAGATATGTCTGCACAGGAGGCAGAACTTATAGCCCTTACAGAGGCGTGCAAACTCTCCAAGGACACCACTGCAAACATCTACACGGACTCAAGATATGCCTTTGGAGTGGCCCATGATTTTGGACCCATATGGAAAAGCAGGAACTTCATTACTGCGAATGGCACTCCTATCAAGAATGCAAAATCAGTAGAGGAGCTAATGGAGGCTCTAGCCCTCCCCAAACAAGTTGCCATACTGAAGGTGAAAGCTCACACTAAGGCAGACACCCAAGAGTCAAAGGGTAACGCGCTGGCAGATGAAGCAGCAAAAAAGGCAGCAATGGAGGAAAGAGAAGAAGTGATGACTCTGGTGGTGCAAACCAGATCCAAAGCTGCAGAAGGTGAATCTGCAGCCTGCCTGTCCTCCATACCCAAGGAAAGACTCAAAGACATGCAAGAGAAAGCATCAGAGGAAGAAAAAAGAGTATGGAGTGAAAAAGGAGCAAACATGGGGAGTGACACAGGCTGGATATGGAAGAAAGGACATCTACTCTGTTTACCAAGAAGCCTGTATCCTGTGGTGGCGTCTTGGGCCCATGGGCCGACACATCAGAATAAGAATGCCATGAACAATCTGATATCCTCCATCTGGCTTGCGCCTGGCATATCCATGTTCATGGCCAGGCACGTCAGCAGCTGTCTAATCTGTGCCAGCTGCAATCCTGGGAAAATGGAAAAAGTTCCAGTAAAGTGTTCACCAAAACCTCTCTACCCTTTTCAAAGGATCCAGGTTGACCACATACAGCTGCCGCCTGCACAGGGGTTCCAGTATGCCCTAGTGGTCATAGACATGTTCTCTGGATGGCCTGAAGCCTACCCTGTTAAGAATCTGACTGCCAAGACTACTGCCAAAAAACTACTGAATGAAATAGTCTGCAGATACGGGGTACCTGAAACCATAGAGAGTGACCAAGGAACAGCTTTCACTGCGGATGTGGCCCGAGAGATCTGGGAGGCCCTGGGGACCCAGCTAGCCTTCCATACGCCATACAGACCGCAAAGCTCAGGAAAAGTCGAAAGAATGAACGCAACACTAAAGCTGAAGATGCTGAAGATGGCCCAGGAAACTGGGAAGCCATGGCCAGAAAGTCTGCCCATAGCTCTGTTCAGTGTGAGACACACCCCGAGGGGTAAAGAGAAACTGTCCCCCTTTGAAATACTGTTTGGTTGTGCCCCTAAACTAGGCCAGTATTTCCCCGGACAGTTAGCCTTGCAACATGATTGCTTGTCTTCTTATGTTTCTGCTTTGTGTACACATCTCACTGATCTACATTCTCGAGTTTTCTCTTCCCTTCCAGACCCAGAGAGTATCCCTGGCACACACAACCTGCAACCAGGAGACTGGGTGATGGTGAAGAAACACGTCAGAAAAGCTCTAGAACCTCGATTTGAAGGTCCATTCCAGGTTCTGCTGACGTCTCCCACCTCTGTGAAACTCGAGACAAAGAAAACGTGGATCCACGCCTCCCACTGCAAGCGAGTGAAGTTCCCCCTGGTAGAAGAGAGACCAGAGGTGGACCCATCACAATGATATCCTTTCTTGTGATCTTAGCAGTAGGGGGGGCACTAGGGGAAAAATGTGGAGAGACAATATTTACTCTTTGGTTTAATGCTACAGCATCAATGCAGATATTTGAATTTGATTATTGCAGTGTAGGTTGTTGTCCCTCCTGGAGTACACCTCAGGAAGATGCACAGTACTACTTGTGTGTCACAAGATCAGGGAATGAATGGTGCCACAGCTGGCATGATGTGTTGGTAAACACAGGGCCTGACTGGGGATACTGTCCCAAAGAAGGACAGGAACGGGTAGACAGGCAGGGCCTTTCCCTTTCCAGCAGAATAACATTGGCAGTAAAAGGAAACTGTCTCCCAACTCAGTTCACAAAAAGCAGGTGTCAAACTCTCATACTGACCGTGACAAACCCCCAACCTACTGACATGGGTTTATATGTTTTGGGAAGGTATACCCCACATGGGTCCCAAATGCCTCTTTTCCAACTGTACTGGAAAAGTTTTGAAAACAAGCCTAAACCATTTGTGACCACTCCTTCCCCTGATGGCATTAACCCTTTGTTACCTTCACAGTATGACCTGATGGCTAGGGCTCCTTATACCATGCAGGAGACACTGGCTGTGGAGACAGGATTTTCAGATCACAACTTGTGGTTGGAATGGGCCAGATATACAGCTTCCCAGATGAACCGCACTGGATGCATTACTTGTGCCCCTGCCAGGCCACATTTGGGGACCGTGCCCCTTCCTTTAGGTCCTGATCATTTCTCCTGTTTCCTGAGTATATATGTCAATCAAACGGTCAATGACACTGCCTGTCAAACCTGGAAGGGCCTCTACCCGTTGCTAGAGAAAGCCCCTGGCCCTGGAGAGGGGATCACCATTTACAAAGGAAGCTACACATGTTTTCAGGTAGAGACAAAGGGGGGAAAGGACATGGGAAAGTTCCCTGAAGGATACTGTGGTAAGGTCATAAATACCACAGGGACAGATTATCAGAACTACCTTATAAATCAGTCACAAGCTCTGGGGGATGTGGTATGGTTGTGTGCTGACATGAAGTTGAGGGCAAGGATGGAAGGAGTATGGCATGGCCAGTGTGCCCTGGCTCTCATACTCATGCCCTTCCGTATCTTTGATCCCCCAGACTGGGAACTGACTCTTGACCGTCTCCGGAACCTCCACAAACAGTCCTGGGAAGATCAGGTGATCCTCTCTAGGGGAAAAAGGGAGTCAAAACCAGCTGGGAGTTTGGACGCACATGTATACATAGATGCAATAGGCGTCCCAAGGGGAGTCCCCAATGAGTTCAAAGCAAGGAATCAGGTAGCAGCGGGATTTGAGTCGATTATTCCCACTATCACTATTAACAAAAATGTGGATTGGATTAATTACATCTATTATAATCAGCAGAGATTTGTAAACTACTCCAGAGATGCTCTGAAAGGGATTGTGGAACAGTTGGGTCCTACAAGTATCATGGCATTCCAGAACAGAATGGCATTGGACATGCTCCTGGCAGAGAAAGGTGGAGTATGTAAGATGATAGGAGATACCTGTTGTACTCTTATTCCAGATAACCTGGGACCAGATGGCCAAGTGATGAATGCCCTAAAGGGACTCACATCTTTATCTGAAGAGTTGAAAAGAAACTCAGGCATTACTGATCCATGGGATGCCTGGTTTGACTGGCTGAAGGACTGGAGAAAATCTCTTGCTCAGTTAGGAGTTGTCATCTTGATAATCTTAATAATGCTTGCTCTAACTGTTTGTTGTGTAATCCCTTGTATCAGGAAACTGTTGGCAAAAGCAGTGGAGAATTCCATCCCTGAGATGATCATGACTGAACCATATGATGACATCGGGAAGGAGATTCGTGTGCCCTTGGATGACATCAGCCCTCCCTCAACTACAGTTCTGTGAGGCGGGAGTGAAGATTCCTTGGGACCCTGTATTTCAATGGTCAATGAGCCTGACAACTAACCTTAAAGACAATATGTCTAGCTTTAGCACATGTTCACATAATCCGCACTTAGCTTTAACACATATTTACACATTCTTTGCTTAAAATTAGCTTAGTGTGAGTGGTCCTGTGTGCCCGGAGGGTTCCTGAACCAGAGCGGATGAAGAAGAAGACCACCAGATGGATGTCAGCGAAGAAGTCCCCCACGCAGTTCCAGTGAAGCCTGTGTTAAGGTCAGAGTTAGAATCTGACTTCCCTTTGTGCAAGTCCACTAAGAGGGAGTCTATCTATTAGGGATAGATTGTCTCCTAACTGGTGAAAAGGACGAAGGCACAATGGGACAGATTGTTAGGTCCATCTAGATCAGGGACAGACAACACCGTGCTTGAAATGGCTTCAAAGGGGGGACTGTTATGGATATGAAGACTGAAGATGTGAAGCCATTACAAGATGGCGCTGGCTCCGGGACCACTCCTGCTCTTATCTGTAGTTTACATTCTTTAGTAGAACTAGATGCGCAGAAGTGAAACTTTATTTTGCATTACTAACCAATTATATATTCACTAACCCTCAGGAGAGATTTCCCCCCTCCCTGGGGTATATAACCTTTGTAACCCCCCTTAATAAACGAGAACCTCTTTGACCCTACAAGGTGTCAGTGTTGTTTCTTCCATGCATGTAAAATCCTAGGATTACTTTAATTTGGAGCAGAGAAAAAACTTTGTGGCTCCCTTTGTGAGCCATCCTTATCAGCTGTTTGCTGGTAATGCCGTACTGGCATGTGTTTATTGTATACAATTTTTAACTTCTGTGTTGTGTTTGTCTAATAAAAATGTACTATATTTATTTTACATTTGGATGTGCATCATATGTTAGTTCGCTTTTTGGCATTCTTGGCCATGTTCTAGTGTAATATCCTCAGGAAAGATCATCAGTATCTGATCGGTGGGATCCCTGGCGATCAGCTGTTTAAGAAGGAACCGAAATTCCTGTGAGTGCCGCAGCCTTCTCCATGCTTGCCAAGCACAGCGCCATACATTGTGTCGCAGCTGTACTTGGTATCACTTGTGTCAAGAAATAATAACCTCTTGGAAAGGTTAAGCATGCACTTCCTTCTTACACGTATTTGCAAGATACTGTACTAAGGGCACCATTATTAAAATACAAAGTCTATACATCTCTGAACATACACTCATTGTCAGCCAGCCTGGATGACAAAATGCTATACAGCAACAATGAACATTCTGTAGGCCTATTAGTGATCTCCACCTTTCTATACACCAGTCATTTATCTGAGCACAATTCTTTCATTATGGAGCTTCTTCAATTCATCTTGGAATACAACTATCCACATCCACCAGCTCAAGGGACAGCGACGGGGACTGTTTGTGCCCTGTCTTTTTCCAATCCCTTCTTGGGCTGGTGGGAAGACTGGCACATTTTTATAAAGCATTGGCATTTTGAATGCATCATATCACCTTCTGGGCTAGATACATCAATGATATATTGATCCTATGGGATGGTACCTAATCAAAATCAAACTAGTCTGAGGTTTACCTCTGAAATTAATGAAAAGAAGATGAATTTTCTTGACCTTAATATCTGGATAAATGAACATCTTAATATCCAAACCACAATATAATGTGAACAAACTCCTACCAATAATTTTGTATTAATAACATTAAATTTGGTTAGCTTTCCTCCTACTCTGCTAAAAGGAGCTATTCTAAATGGTCAGTACCTATGTGCATGACACAATTGCTCATGTGACTCTGATTTCTTGCAGGAAAATCAAAACATATTGATAGGACCAAACTTCTAAGACCAAATAGAATGAAACCAATTCATCAAAACAATAAACGTATCACATTTATTGGCACTGGCACTGGATTCAGGTGCTATAGATGTACAACATTATGTCAAAACACTGATGAGCACATTTAGCTTACCCTGATTCATATGAGATTTGTTAGTGCACTGCCACCTAAAAAATTACCTACACAGGATACAATTTGATTCACCAACACAATTATAGGTTCCCACAAATGTACCCACTGTAAGGCATGTGAATTCATAAGCAAAAACAGTCAAAAAAGTGTATACAAACTAACTTGTTGGATTCCCTTTTTGATGTAGTTATCATGTAATTTTATTGTACAATAAACTAATTTTTCAAGGAAGTTTCTAGTACTCGTGTCCTAATAGTTTTGAAATTGATTATTGAGTATTCCTGTTACATGTTTTGTCTTATGGTGGTATATGTGAGAGTTGTAATTGAGTTTTTCTGTTTTTCAGAACAGATTATTTGACCACATTATGGATTTAGGAGCCAGAGAACAGGCCTGGCTTTCCCAAGCGAATGATTTATTTAGTAGGGAATCCAATTTAGTTTTTAACGATACTACACAAAAAGCAAAAGAATTATTGAGAAAATGCAAGAATCTGTGCCATAAAAAAACTAAAGTGTGGTGGAGTAAGGCTTCTTTAGACAATTATAAAAATAAGAAAATTATTCCACGTGGCTTGAGAATACAAAAATTCCCTAGTTTTGGGTTGGAGGATGAAGACTTGAAATCCAGGTGGGAAGAAGCGGCGAATACTTGTTCCCTGGCATTTATGGATATCATTATGGAAGCGAACAGTAAGAAATTGATGAGTATGGAACAGGAGATAGAAGTATTACAGAAACAAATAGATAAGGATTTAACAGTTGAAAACATTGCGAAATTTAAGGAAGAAATGGCTAATAATTTTGCAATATGGGAAAAAGAGATAACAACTCAAAAAATAAAAAAATTTCAACGGGATGTAATGGACTATAACAACCAAAAAGTATATAGATGGCAAAGAAAGAATGAAGATGAAGGATCTCTTTCTAGAACGTCCTCTATTTCTTCAATAACCTCCATGGTAGAAGCCAATGTGGGACAAAATGATGAAATTAGACAAAGACCGAGAAGAGTCCAGTCTAACTGGCTCAATAGAAATTACGGTAGTAAACGTAAAATTGAGGATAGGAGAGAAAACATCAGTAAAAAGGGCAAGGAGGATACCTTACAGGTAATTAATTTATCGCCTATAGAATTATCGAAAGATCAGCTAAATGTGTTACAAAGGGGACTAAGCTTTTCTCCCTCTAATAATATGGATTTATTTACAGTAATAAAAGATGTGCATTTGTTTGCCAGAAAATTATTATTAAGAAGATTGCATAATAATAAAGAGGATAATGATCTTTTCTGTACCAGGGAGGAAATTGATGCCATACAAATATTGGAAGAGCTTACGAGGGAAAATGAGAGAGATGGTGAAAGGGTAAGTCAAATTCCCAAAGAAATGTTTAAAAAATCGAAAACATTTCCCCCCTTTAGCCTATGCTCGGCCATTGATATTTTTGTTAAACTGGTCAGTGAAGATTTAACTAAGATCATAAGGAGGCCTGGAGGTGACAATTTATATTATAAAGAAAGAAAGGCGTTGGAGGAATTAAGCAAAATGAAAGGGATAGTTATTAGAGATGAGCGAGTAGTGTTCGATCGAGCCGGTATTCGATCGAATACTACGCTATTCTGCATACTCGATTTCAATCGAGTATAACGGCGATGGCGCACTTAGAATTCGTTTCCCCTCCCACCTTCCCTGGCGCTCTTTTTCCACCAATCACCATTCAGGGGGGGTATGACAGGCACGCTGAGCACGCTGGCAGCGCGAAAACGGCGTCTACATGCATTGGCTGGAAAAACCATGTGACCTCGAATATTAAAAACTCAGCTCTTCCTGCTCGTACGCATATGCTGCGTGAACTTAGTCAGGGACAGAGGCTGGAGAAGGGAGAGACAGGTTTTAGCTGTTGGACAGGCAGGAGCGTGATTAAAAGCCCTTATCAGGGCTACTACAGTGGACTTCAGTGATAGCTTACTACAATATAGACTTTACAGAGAACGGCTGCTGTATTCAGGGATAGCTGCTGGAGTAGGGACAGAGAGAGGCATTAGTGGTGTATTAGGTGCTCTGCTACATACCAAACTATATTTGGCACTACTGCTGTGTACCTTGAAAAATACAATATATAGGTTTTATAACTGGCAACTGTACTGTGCGTTCTCTTGCAAAGTAATTTCTCATAACTGGTGTTCATACACACTGTCTGATCACTTAGTACACGGCTGTGTACCTTGAAAAATACAATATATAGGCCTTAACTGGCAACTGTACTGTGCGTTCTCTTGCAAAGTAATTTCTCATAACTGGTGTTCAATACCCACCGTCTGTTCAGTTACTACACGGCTGTGTACCTTGAAAAATACAATATATAGGCCTTAACTGGCAACTGTACTGTGCGTTCTCTTGCAAAGTAATTTCTCATAACCTGGTGTTTATACCCACCGTCTGTTCAGTTACTACACGGCTGTGTACCTTGAAAAATA
This sequence comes from Rhinella marina, assembly GCA_900303285.1. NCBI lineage: Eukaryota > Metazoa > Chordata > Amphibia > Anura > Bufonidae > Rhinella > Rhinella marina. The sequence continues at coordinate 38,674 of ONZH01023236.1, forward strand.
CAATATATAGGCCTTAACTGGCAACTGTACTGTGCGTTCTCTTGCAAAGTAATTTCTCATAACTGGTGTTCATACCCACCGTCTGTTCAGTTACTACACGGCTGTGTACCTTGAAAAATACAATATATAGGCCTTAACTGGCAACTGTACTGTGCGTTCTCTTGCAAAGTAATTTCTCATAACCTGGTGTTTATACCCACCGTCTGTTCAGTTACTACACGGCTGTGTACCTTGAAAAATACAATATATAGGCTTAACTGGCAACTGTACTGTGCGTTCTCTTGCAAAGTAATTTCTCATAACTGGTGTTCATACCCACCGTCTGTTCAGTTACTACACGGCTGTGTACCTTGAAAAATACAATCTATAGGCCTTAACTGGCAACTGTACTGTGCGTTCTCTTGCAAAGTAATTCTCATAACTGGTGTTCATACCCACCGTCTGTTCAGTTACTACACGGCTGTGTACCTTGAAAATACAATATATAGGCCTTAACTGGCAACTGTACTGTGCGTTCTCTTGCAAAGTAATTTCTCATAACTGGTGTTCATACCCACCGTCTGTTCAGTTACTACACGGCTGTGTACCTTGAAAATACAATCTATAGGCCTTAACTGGCAACTGTACTGTGCGTTCTCTTGCAAAGTAATTTCTCATAACTGGGTGTTCATACCCACCGTCTGTTCAGTTACTACACGGCTGTGTACCTTGAAAAATACAATATATAGGCCTTAACTGGCAACTGTACTGTGCGTTCTCTTGCAAA
>ONZH01023237.1:0-37951 GCA_900303285.1 Rhinella marina
ATAGAAAAAGTAAAAACTCCTAAAAGAGGAGTGATATAAAAAGACACCTATTAAGCAAAGAAGGTTACTGGATAGAACATGCATTTTCTATTTTTGCATATTTTCTACCAGTCTTACTACTATTGCATCTTACTACTAGGGTGGGAACATGAGCTCACTTATGTTATATTCATGTTAGTCATGAAAATAAAGATAAACAATGTCAGCTCAGATCATCCTTTATAAATGAAATATCTGTCTATATGGTCTATTATTGTAGTGTTACAATCCTTAAAGGGGTTGTCACACTTTAGTAAATGCCATTGATCATGTAGACGTTACTACAAGGCACTTACTAATGTATTAGTTATTGTCCATATTGCCTTCTTTGCTGGTTTGATTCATTTTCCCATCACATTATACACTGCTCATTTCCAGGGGTTACGGCCACCATTGCAGGGCAGATCCGAGGTGACTAGGGCAGGAGCTTCTGCCCTGCTTATGCGCACTCCCAGGCCACCACTTTTTCCTATATTGTGCAAGCATGGCCACCACTTTGGGAATGCACGTTGGTCATAAACCTTGGAAATGAGTAGTGTATAATGTGATAATAAAAGATTTCGTTTTTAAGAAACTGATAAGAATATGTCTTAAATAAGTGTTTAGGACATCAGGAGATCAAAGAGAACAGATAAGAGATAACATCAAATGGTGAGATCCAAAGAAAACAGACTGTGACAGCTTTCAAACAGACTGATTTGTAACCCCTGTGTCTTAAAAATGGCTGAACATTTTTAATAAAGACCAATGGAAGAAATTATTTGTAGCCCAAAATAAGTAAAATGCAATTGTAGAAAAATGCCCCCAAAGATGTAAATAGCCTCTAATGACAGAGAAGATTTCATTAATCAGGTCATTTGTCAAGACTGACATTTGTATACCACAGAAGATGCACTGAATTTATGATGAGACACATACCTTATTATAAATTAAGCACAACCTCTAGCAGTTGTGTGCCTAGATTGAAATCTATGCTAGCTCTTATCTAGCATAGATTTGAGTCCCCATTAATGTAGAAAACTGGCATAAATTATGATAAGTGTGCAAAGGCTGATGGGTCTTGCCACACCCCTCCCCACCATATCATTTTAGGAAAATGGTGATGTGGCATAGAAACACCATTTGCACCCTGATTTAGGTCCAATGGTGTAAAAAAAAGTTGCCACAAGCCTGCAGTTCGTGAATGTTTTACAATGGAAAAGTGTCGTAGGGGGATGATAAGTCTTCCCTTTAAGTGTTTGTCCAGTTGCCATGTGAAATTCAGATGGATCTTGATTATGTATTACTGGTAAATCAAGTGTATATTTTGTGCATTGTAAAGTCAATGGAAAGTTCATCAACAGGTACAAGCTATTGGTAACTTGTCTTGTAACTCATCATGAAAAAACACAGGGAAATGTTATAAGGAATCAGTCGCATGCATATAGGGATTGTTTTCCTGGGAAAAAAAATTAGGAAGTTTCATCCACTTGATAGAAGGTATATTTTTACCACCAATCGAAGTTACGTTTAAAAATAACTTCAGTTTTCTTACGCTTTTGCAGCAATTTGATCTTTATTGGCAGATATAAAAATAGACCATTGCTTATCAACAGGAAGCAATATTGTAGTCATAATCTCGACCTTGGCAAATAAACTCAAATAACAAGAAAACTGACTCTGAATATTCAGTAATCCACAGTCTAGCAGTCACCTTTTGCAGAGAGTTTTGCTTTCTAGTACATGAAGATATGATTTGTGTACGGCTTTATGGTTGTAGAATGTTTCTTATTGCTTTTAATAATCAAATGTTATATTGAATATAGACTACACTAATAGTCAAATGTTACATACAGTATACACTGCCGTGAAAAACGATTTATACCCCTTGAACTTTTCCACATTTTTTCAGTTACACCCTGATGAATTTTTGTGGAATTTAATGTGATAGACCAACACAAAATGTCAAGTATGTGTGAAGGGAAAAGAAAATGATACATGCTTTTCAAACTTTTTAATAAATAAAAACCTGGAGTGAGGTGTGCATTTGTATTCAGACCCCCTGAGTCAATACTTTGTAATACCATCTTTCGCTACTATTACAGCTGCAAGTCTTTTGGGTTATGTCTACCAGCTTTGCACATCTAGAGGCTGAGATTTTTGCCCATTCTTCTTAGCAAAATAGCTCAAGCCCAGTCAGATTGGATAGAGCACATCTGTGAACAGCAATTTTCAGGTCTTGCCACAGATTCTCAATGGGATTTAGGCCTGGATTTTGACTGCGCCATTCTAACACATGAATATACTTTGATGTAAACGATTGCATTGTAGCTCTGGCTGTATGTTTATGGTTGTCCTGCTGGAAGGTAAACCCCCACCACAGTCTCAAGTTTTTTGCAGCCTCTACCAGGTTTTCCTCCAGGATTGCCCTCTATGTATTTAGCTCCATCCATCTTCCCATCAGTTCTGGCCAGCTTTCCTGTCCCTGCTGAAAAGCATCCCAACAGCATGATGCTGCAACCACCATATTTCACCGGTGGAGATGGTGTGTTCAGGGTGATATGCAGTGTTAGTTTTCCACCACACATAGCATTTTGCATTTAGACCAGAAAGTTCAACTTTGGTCTCATCCGACTAGACCACCTTCTTCCACATAGTAACATAGTTTATAAGGCTGAAAAAAGACATATGTTCTTCCAGTTAACCATGTTACTGTATCCTGCATGTTGATCCAGAGGAAGGCAAAAAAAAAAAAAAAAAACCTTATGCCTCATTCAGTGTTTTGGTCAGTGATTTTGAGCCAAAAACAGGTGCAGGCCTAAACACAGAAAACGTGTGCAGATCTTTCTCTTACACCTTATGTCTGTGGAGACTTCAGTCCTGGTTTTGGCTCACAATCACTGGAAATCACTGAGCAAAACACTGACGTGTGATTGAGATGTAAGGTAGATGCCAATTTTTCTCATTTTCGAACTTGTCTACAACAATCCAAGTGGTATCCCACCCTTTGGATCTGGGCACCTTGACAATAAAGTCTATGGATATATGTGTCTCTTTGGAGTGGACAAATATCTCAGCTGACCAAAGGTCAAGACTCTGGATGTCTTGTTACAGAAAGAGATGTAACATTCCCCAGTAAACCTCACCACATTTTTCCTGATTACTGGTCACTAAACTGATCCAGACAAGGTTTTACACATCTTAGTGATACCCAGATGACCTGCTAACTTGTTACCATGACACTCCAAAAGAATAGGAGCCCCAAGTTTGCCAGGAATAAACAACAGCTGAGCAGGGTTTTTCAAAGCTGCCTGAGATGAAATATCCTGTCTTAACCTTGTTACAATCTTTTCAGGAGGAATGATGGGAGAAGCCATAGGAGTCTCCACATGTTATTGTAGAAAACTACAGGAAAGGGCATCAGCCTTTAGGTAATTGGAACCTGGACAGAAAGCAATGACAAAATCAAATCTAGAAACAAACACAGCCCACCTAGCCTACCTGGGTTTAAAGGGGTTGTCATATATTGGTGATAACCCACAGTAAGTGCTGGTCCAGGTTGGCCATCATTCTGGAAATAGCACAATGGCCTGGACTCTGCTTTTTCCATAACTCCCATTGCAGCAAACAGTGCTGTTTCTGTTACTTGTGTTTCCATAACTCTGCCTCCCCAGGCCAGTGCTTACTGTGGGCTATTACTATCTCAACCATAAAAAGTCAAGATGGAACAACCTCTTTAAGCAGACCAGGTTATACAAGAGGTCCTTATCTTTATGTACCACAAATTGAAATTTGTCCCCCTCCAACCAATTCTTGTATTCTTTAAAAGCCCATTTTATTTTTATTTTTTACATTTTACCCACATCATAGTTTAATTATGATTTTCCCCAGCCTGGTGCAGCTCATGAATAAACTGTTCCATAATGTTGATGAGATTTCCTCATTTTGCTTTGATAGCGAGGGTCTAAAAGCATGGCTATCCAGTAATCATTACAGTGCTTGATGTGCATACTCAAGCAAGGATACAGCTCGCCATTCTGGCCAGTGTGTCCGAGGAGCCAGTTCTTTCCGGCTCCGCCCCCTGCAGAGATGATTGGGTTCCGGTGTCGCTTTCATCCTAATCCTCCACCTCAGAATCCTCTTCCTCCCCCAATGACAGCTACTTATCCTCCTCCATGGGAATTTCAACCGATTATTAGATTATTCCCACACCAATACGTAAACTGTCTGGAGATGCCTTGGTATTTCATGTGTTTTCACTTAAAATCAGTACCCTCTGGATTGTAATACACAAATTGTATACATATGTTGCTATTTTTGCCAACCACACCAACACCTGAACTGTCTGGAGATGCCCTGTCCCAGATTTTGGACCGCTATTTCAGCTCTTTTCATTCAGAAATATAAGACATCAATGTTTGGATCGTGAAAAACGTGTTGTACACTTGTATTGCAATTTTCAGAACCCACATCAACACTTGATCTGTTGGGAGTTGACTTGCACAGATTTTGGACTACTATTTCAGGTGTTTTTAGAGATTTAAAATGGTACCCTCTGGATTAAACAACACGTGTTGTACAGTTGTATGGAGCTTATTCTCCCCACACCAACACTTTCTGTGTACGGTGCGACTTATGTTCAATTTCACTGGTAGAAAAATGGCGTTAATGCAGCAGATGGTATTGTTGCTGTTAAATGCACTGAATAAAAAACATACACTAGTTGCTCAGCAATCAGCACTGCAGCATAATGCTAATTGTACTTGTGTAATTGTATAATCTGATGTTTTGTGGCAAAATAAAAAGAAATGTTCTTGCAGGTGGCTGCTTTTGAGGTTCTGCAGCAACTTGGTCATATGAGCATCCTTCTTCCCACCTGCTTTTTCTCACCGACATGTACAGTAAAATGGTGTGCAGCATCTTGCAGACAAATTTTTGGGACGTTCGTAACCAACCTAGTTCATTACAAACCGATTCGCTCATCTCTATTGCTGACCTATCCTGAGAATAGGTCATCAATATTGTATTCCCAGAAAACACCTTTAATAATTCCAACACTTTGGGTCTCTGACCCTGAAAACCTAGGCCTCAAAGTAAAATACAGTTTACAACTCTCACAAAAATGTTTAAACTAACAGCAATCACCAGAAAAACAATTCAGCAAATTTATACGAATGACATCGCCTCCTTGCATATTGCCAGTAAGTTCTTCTTAAGAAGCCAAATAAGCAGGAACATTTTGCATTGTGGAAATCAAGACCTGAATCTAGTCATTAAAAATTCAGAAAGTGTGCACAGATCTGAAGTGGACACAAATATAATATGCTTACATCCTTAAATTTAAACCCGTTTTGGAATTCCAGTCCTGGTTATGACTGTGTAATAAGGACTTATAGGGGGGCTAAACTGTGCAACACCTGGACAGTCGCAAAAACTACATAAATGAAGCACGTATCAATACTTCCAAAAATAAACATTAAATAAACTCACCAGTGGATTACAGGTATCGAATACTAATGGCCACAGAAGAGGCAGGTGATGAATGACAGTGAACAGAAATAAAGTAATGCTGAACTTACTCTATCTAAAATCAACCCAGCAATTCCACCATTATAGTATAACATCACAAACAGCAACACACAACACTCCATAGAACTACAGATCTCAGAATATACAGTTAGAACACTAGGCTGTGGAACTACGGATTCAAGAATATACATAAAACACTCCACGAAACTACAGAAAACACTCAAGACTAGAACTGAATCTGAGAGGACATGCACATGTTAAGCACTATACCATACAATCATGAGACCTGGATCCAAATAGACTCTATAATTAGATCTCCTCCCAGATCAACCAGGAAAGGCTAGATGATCACCCAACCCAGATCCAACTGCAAGTCAGTTACATAGCAGCTGCCTGAACAGAGTAATTAATTTTGTGAACTCGAAGCAACGGGCATACCCACAACATTGTTCAGATTCCAACATATGTGAATATACAGTTAGTTAAATTTTACACTGGACCTCATTTATTCTTATAGAGTGCAACTCTACAATTATACCATTTTTTAAGGCCTGGTCTGACCACAGTAATGAAGAAAGTTTTGCAAGATGTCCACACATATTCATTATATGCATCTCACATTAACACATGTAGTATCTGTCCAGCTATTCAGCTTACCATTGCTCCTAAATCCTTTTCAATCTGTAATTTTCTCTTGTGTATCCTGTCTACTGTCATATGTGCAAAAGACAAGGTACAACAACCTAGACAAACTTCCCCATGTTTAGCTGTTAAGCTTTTTTTTCCAAAAATCATCTTGTACTGACATGCTATTCTCTGTTTAACCCTACATAATTTAGTCTAAATACCAAATATATACTTTCAATTACACTAGCATTGTCATTTTTATATAGACCTCTCACGTCAACATAAACAAGAGGGGGGAACTAGTGAAAAAAACATGGGTATTCCTTTTACTATTATACATATGGAACTCCATTAGACACTGAATATTTCTTCAAGCCATGTTCCTCTGAAGACTGAGAGATGTCACTCATAAATGTAACGATAGTGTCCTATGACAGAACTGAAAATAAGACCACCATGATTATGAGTGGGGAATAGAAAGATTATGATTATTATGACTCCCACCCCTCTGTGTGCTAACTCAGTGACTTTCTTCCCTCAGTTATCCACAATAATCTCTAACTTGCCCTCACCAATGAGTCTTTTTTAACCCCTTAATGACCAGTGACATACTGTGTACATCATGATGGCATGTTAGTTAGCACATCATTGTATACATGGACCAATCGGGATCCCCCTCTCCCCCCAATTATTCTGGATGGCCAAGCTGTAACATACAGCTGACACTCTGCTGTTATGGCCGTCATCTGTCGGCCATTTAACAGGAAGAGAGCTTCCTCCCTCTCCATCGGGCCACTGTGCTGCTTTGAAAGCATCCCGCTGGTTTGAAGTTTAACAGAGGGAGGGAGCTCCCTCCCCATCAGGCCGCTGTTCTGCTGTGGCAGCATCCTGATGGTTAAAAATGAAGAAAAAAACCCCAATGCAACAGCACTCGGCAAGCACAAATAAAGTACAATTATGCCATAATTATAGAGAACATTCTGGTGCTAATGCTACGCTTATTTTGTAATTTTGAGATTCTAGGCAAATACATTTTGTACAAAATTATTTGGGCCCATCTGCCAAACGTCAAGGTGATCTCTATAAGAATACTACCTGTTATGTTCCATAATGGCCACCATAAAATTCAGGAAATGCAGGTTCCACATGCATGCTGGGTCCACTCTGCTTTTTACCATTTTTGGTGCCATAATGGGCTCCAATAAATCCAGGGAATGCAGGTACCAACATGCATGCTGAGCCCATTCTATACCTCTCCTGGTGCCAGACGGCTTTCAGTGAATGCAATGAGAGCAGGCTACAGCTTTAGGCCTCATGCACACGACCGTATGTATTTTGCGGTCCACAAAAAATGGATCGTCAAAAAATGCAGATGATGTCCTATCCTTGTCCGTAATGCAGACAATAATAGGACATGGAAAATAGGAAATGGAATGTGCACAAAGTACCTTCCGTTTTTGTTGTGGACCCACTCAAATAAATGGTTCCGATTACGGTCAGCAAAAAAAAAAAAAAAACGAAAGGACACGGAAAAAAAATACGTTTGTGTTTAAATCAGCCTATGGAATTGCAATTTTGCCCACCACACTTCCCAAAAATGGTATAAAAAGTGATCGAGAAAGACAAATGTACCCCAAAATAGAGCCAATCAAACCATCACCTCATCCCATGAAAAAAGAGCCCCTACATGAGACAATCACCAAAAAAATAAAAAAAATATATGGCTTTCAGAAAATGGAAGAACAAAAACATGATTTTTTTCAAAAATGCTTTTATTGTGTAAAACCAAAACCTAAATAAAATAAGAAAAAATTCCTGCTCTATAAAAATGTCACATGATCTACCCCCTAAGGTGAATGCCTTAAAACAATAAAATACAAACTATGCCAAAACAGCCATTTTTTGTCACCTTACTTCAAAAAAAGCATAATGCCAAGCATTCAAAAAGTCCAATATAGACCAAAATAGTACCAATCAAACCATCAAAACAAACCACATATGGGTTGTTTCTGTAAACTGCAGAATCAGAGTAATAGATATTGAGTGTAGTTTGGCTGTTAACCCTTGCTGTGTTATACGGAAAAATAGATTAAAATAGAAAATCTGCCAAAAATGTTAAGAATTGCTTCTAAAATTCTAAGCCTTCTAATGTCTTAAAAAATAAAATGAGATTTACAAAATGATGTCAACATGAAGTAGACATCTGGGAAATGTAAAGTAATCACTGTTTTGTGAGGCATTGCTATCTGCCTTAAGAGCAGAGACATTCAAATTTTCAACATTATAAATTTTTCCAAATTTTCTGTAAATTTAGGATGTTTTTTTATAAATAAAGGTGGTTTATATCGACTCAGATTCACCACTAACATGAAGTATATTGTGTCACAAGAAAACATTCTCAGAAATAAAATGGATTTTAATTTAGCTTGTATGTAGTGAACCAGAAAAAATAGCGGTGGAAATAAAAAAAATTGCACTTTTTTAATGTAAATAAACAAAAACAGAAATGTTATGAGTGCATATGAAGCCCTGTGTCATGATACCACTAACATGAAAGTGTCACATGATCTGTCATGTGATGTGACTACACCTGGTTTGAAGGGTTGTCCAAGTTCTGAAAAAAATATAGCACTGTAAATCTGATGGGCAGCAATATATAACTAATTTAAGCAAGTGTTAGGCAAAAAAAAAGTATATATTTCCTCATTTCCCTGGTTCTTTTCTGGCTTTTTGTTTACCTGCAGTAACAACAATCTCTGCCCCTCCCCCTCCTCCCCCCTCCCCTCGCTCTGCAAAGGGAGTGAATACAAGTGCTGTCCTGAGTGACATGTCTGCTGGAATACTCAGCAGCGTGTTGTATGTGTAGAACTACAAGCCCCAGCTGTACAATGACACTGCTGATTCACACAGGAACTTCCCCCTACCTTTCTTGTGCAATACTCTGCAGATCTCCTCCAGTGTCAGCTTTGTGTCTATAGGATGAGAAGGGCAGATCCTGTGTATCTTCATTGCCTTCATTGCTACTGTTGTAAAGCCTTGAGCCCTGTGTGTGTTCTGGCTGAAGGGGTTAATGTTTTATCTTAAAGAATCCAGGGAGAGAGCAGAGAGCAAGGCAGAGCCAGGGGCGTGGCCAGCACAGTGACATCGTGTGTACAGACTCTTATCTGCTTGTGCATGAGTATGAGAATAGCAGGGAGAGAAGCTGACATCCCAGGTCATGTGACCCTGAGTGACATCTGAGAAACCAGCAAGTTTAGAAGCAGAAAGTGTATGGAAAAGCTGTTGTATTTGATTAGTTAGAAAATAATAACACGGACAACCCCTTTAAAGGAAATGTGTCACCTAAAATTGTATCTGCTAAAACCAGATAGTAGCACATATCCTATGTTATAGTCTATTTCTATTTTCTGATTGTATATTTTTTTAATTCTATTTCCTGAACATAATTATGGGTGCTGCCATCTTGTCTGAGCTGTTCTTAACAGCATTTAGAAAGCATTGAAAAATTGTTTTACAGCAGCCACATGGGCCATAGACACAATGGTCAGGAGGGGACCTCATTGCCTTTATGGTAGAGTCTTACAGACATGTTCTGTGACCTGTGCAAAGGTCATTGTACAAGGGAAGAGTAGATAAGCTTTGACAATCACTGATTGTGAATGATGGGTCCTGTTAGAATGACAGCTAAGCAGGTAACTGTGGTAAAGTGATCTATACAGACCAAGAAGAGGCACCTGTTATTAGGCTTAGTGGCCAGTGCAAAAACTGCAAGATTTTCTGGTTTTTATTTAAATAAAGATATTGACATAAAAAATGTAAAATACCATCAATAATTCTTTAAAAATATGTTAAACATAAAAACTTGATTTAAACATTAAGTAATTTTCTGACGTCACATTCCATTTAAAAGGGCCCTGAGTCTGCAACACTGTTAAGCAACCAAGGAGCTCTCCAAACAAGTCAGAGACATGGTTGTGAAGAAGCAGAGATCTGGTTTAGGTTATAAAAAACAGAAAATAAAAAAAACTTTGAATATTCCACAGCTACATTTCTATTATGCCATTATGAAAGAAAATATGGCACAACTACAAACCTGCCACATACAACATTTTAATCACTTTATTACATTTTTGAGGGAGACAAGGTAACTAAAAAATGGTGAAGGGCATGTTTTTATAGTTTTTTTCTGTTATGCCATTCACTGCGCAGTAGAAATATTTTAAAAGCAATACCTGTTATGTTTATTTTTTTGTTTATATATTTTTACTAGCTGAAAGACCCGGCTTCGCCCGGGTATATTTAATCTATTTCATTTAATGTTTGTGTGTGTGTCGTTAAAAGACTCTACAGTGCCCGTCCCTTTAACAGTGACCTCCACAGCAGCCTGCCCCTTAACAGAAACATCCACAGCGCCCTCCCCTTTAACTTTGACCTCCACAGCAGCTAAGGTGGCCACTGTCTTCACCCCAGAAAGCCCCTGGTCCCCATGAAGCCACACCACTAAACATGAGGCCACGACCCCTGGCTCCGTGAAGACACGGAGGAGAAGCTGTCTGAGCGTGAGCTACTGAAAGGGTGGACATCCCTGCGTCCGTCCAGGCACTGTGCCAGACGGAGGACAGGGAGCCAGAAAACCGGACTGTCCAGCCTAAAACCGGACCTCTGGCCACCCTAACATCAGCCTGCCCCTAGGGTGGCCAGAGGTCCAGATTTAGGCTGGACAGACTGGTTTTCAGACACAGGGCTTGGACAGACACAGCGATGTCCACTCTTTCAGTAGCTCACGCTCAGACTGCTTCTCCTCCGTGTCTTCAGGGAACCAGGGGGCGTGGCCTTGTGTTTAGGGGTGTGGCTCTATTCAAAATAGTAAAAATTTTTGAATAGTAAAAATAGTATGATCAATCATACATAAGACAAATTTCCTATGTAGATAGTGCTGCAAAAATAAAATGTCAGAGTTAATATGTTCCAAGAGGTTCTCAAATTCAATCATAATCGCCTGTGGGGCCCGTGAGATTTTAGATGGCTATCATTTAGTACTTGGCACATATCAGATGACAGTTGAAGCCATAATAGTATCTACGTAATTTCAAACACATCAGACAGTCCAAAATAAGGCTGGATATTGATTTCAATGTCCTAATCTTAATCAGCTCATCTGCCAATATTGTTTAGTTGCTGAAATAAATGTTTTCTCTGATGAGCTTGGTACATACTGTAATACTGTAAGGCTACATGCACACAACCGTTTTTTTGACGGCCATTACACAGCTGTTTTCAGAACCATTGCAGCCTATGGGACTATTCACATGGCTGTTTTTTTAATGCCAGTGAGTAGCGGCCATTAACCCTTACACTCCCAGCGCCGTACATGTACGGCGCTGGGGCGATGCGGGCACATGGCGCCCGCTCGCAAGTGTGGTGGGCGTCTTGGCCGGCAAGTCTCTGCTGTTTCTAACAGCAGAGACTTGCCGCTACTTACCGCCATCGGCGGCGTCTTCCTGGGCGTCTAGATGCCGTGATCACACGTGATCACGGCATCTAGTTTCGTCTGAACCCGGAATCGTTCGCTTCCGGGTGGTGTACAGACACCCCGTGTGGCCAATCGGGGTGTCTGTACACCGTATGAAAACTGTAATCCTCGCTGGTGAGGATTACAGTTTTCAAAGTGCAATTCCTATTCTGGCCACTAGATGGCAGGCCAGGATAAGAAATGAGCAATTCTTGGATTTCTGAGTCTAGAAAATCCCTGATTGCTCATAAAGAAAAAAAAAAAGCCACAATATATAAGCCCATATTTGAGCTTTCAAATAGTAAAAAAAAAATAAAAAAAAAATGTTAAAAAATATATAAAAAATAAAAAAGATATAAAAGTTCAAATCACCCCCCTTTCCGTATAATTAAAAAATAAATACCTAAATAACAATAAATATAGACATCATGGGTATCACCGTGACCGAAAACGCCCGTACTTTTAAAATATATAAAAAAAATTCCAATACGGCGAATTGTGTGGCGGAAAAAAGCGTCCAAATGGCGATTTGCTGTTTTTTGTCGCTTTTTTTTTCTAAAAAAAATTAAATAAAAAGTGATCAAAAATCATACACACCCCAGAATGGTATCAATAAAAACTTCAGATCGTCCCGCAAAAAATGAGCCCCCATACAGCTCTGTACACATAAATACCAAAAAGTTATAGGGGTCAAGATGTGACAAGGAAAAAAAAAAAAAAAGGGCAACTTTCTAATTATTTTATCACTATGAAAACGCAGGAAAAACTATACATATTAGGTATTGCCGGATTCGTACTGAATTGTAGAATGAAAGTAACGGATCAGTTTTAATGCACATCAAACGCTGTAAATAAGAAACCCGTAGAACTGTAGCGGAATAGCGTTTTCTTTGCAATTTCACCCGGTTTGGAATTTTTTTCCCGCTTTCCACTACACCATATGCAATATTAAATGGTGGCGTTGGAAAGTACAACTTGTCCCGCAAAAAACAAACCCTCATACAGCTATGTGAACAGAAAAATAAAAGAGTTATGGCTGTTTGAAGGCAGGGAGCGCAAAACGAAAATGCATGACCGAAAAAAACCTCCAGGAGTGAAAGGGTTAAAAAAATAGGACCCATTTGTGGCTGTTTTCACTGCCAGAAAGACCCTTTGAAATCAATGGGACCGTTTTTAAAGGCCACTTAGACAAGTCCACCCGTCTAACAGCTATTAAAAATAGATACACTAGTGCAATATGGCCTTTCAGGGGTTAAAAAAAATCACTCACCTCCTCCACTTGCACATGTTGAGGCGCTCGCTACTATCTTGAATGAAAAGGACCTACTGAAGGACCTGCGCTCAATGTGATGACGTCACCACTCGATCATGCTGGGAGAAACAACTGCCTCTGCTTGTACAAGTGGGTGAGGTGACGGATTTTTTTTTAATAAAAAGAAACATTACAGCTGGGAGACATTGGGGGCCACTATGGTGGACATTATTACAGCCCAGTGCCACCATAGAATAACTGCAGCTCGTTCTGCAACAAACAAACCCTCACACAGCTCGGTCAACAGAAAAAATAAAAATGTTATGGCAACTAAAAAAAAATTCAGCAAATCCTGTGTTTTAAACTCCTGATGCCACTCATTCCCTTCTGAACGCTTTCGTGCCCCCAAACAGCAGTTTACAATGACATATGCTGTGTTGCCGTATTCATGAAAAAAATGTGGGGTGCATTTTCTCTTGTTATCCTTTGTGAAAATGAAAAATTTTAAATAAAATATATCTGGTTATATGAGGAAGTAGCCTACGTGTGTGTAGTTACCTGCACGTTGATTTATACACTTTGTGCGTCCTTGAATTTTTCCCAATTTTCCCAATTTTCTGTACATTTGGGATTTTTATTTATAAAGGTAAAATATATCAACTCAAATTCACCACTAACGCGAAGTACAAGGAGTTATTACCTTATTAAGTGACATGTCAGATTTGAAAAATGGAACTTCAGCATTTGGTCCAAACTGGCTTTTGCTGGAAGGGGTTTTCAATAGTGTTTAGGTCAGGTGAAGAAGGGGGCCATGGCATTATTCTTTCATCTTTAACCCCTTCAAGACTAGCCAGTTTTTACCATAAGGACCGAACCACATTTTTCAAATCTGACATGTTTCACTTTACAGTATGTGGTAATATCTCTGGAACGCTTTTACTTATCTAAGTGTTTCTGATTGTTTTCTCATGACATATTGTACTTCATGTTAGTGGTAAATTTGAGTCAACATGTTTCACCTTTATTTGCAAAAAATTCCAAAATTTACAGAAAATTTGGAAAAATTCACAATTTTTGAAATTTGAATGTCTCTGCTTTTAAAGCAGATTATGATACTTCATAAAATAGTTGCTACTGTACATTTCCCAGATGTTTACTTCATGTTGGCATCATTTTATTTTTTAGAACGTTAGAAGGCGTAGGCCTCTTTCACATGAGCGAGTTTTCCGCATGGCTGCGATGCGTGATGTGAACGCATAGCACCCGCACTGAATCCTGACCCATTCATTTTAATGGGTCTGTGTACATGAACATTTTTTTCACGCATCACTTCTGCGTTGCGTGAAAATCGCAGCATGTTCTATATTCTGCGTTTTTCTTGCAGCCTTGGCCCCATAGAAGTGAATGGGGCTTCATGAAAAACGCATTGCATCCTGAAGCAAGTGCGAATACAATGTGTTTTTCACTGATGGTTGCTAAGAGATGTTGTTAGTAAACCTTCAGTTTTTTATCATGTGCGTGAAAAATGCATCAAAACGCATTGCACCCGCGCGGAAAAAAATGAACAACTGAACGCAATAGCAGACAAAACTGACTGAACTTGCTTGCAAATGGTGTGAGTTTTCCTGAATGCACCCTGAACGCACCCGGACCTAATCCATGACGCTCGTGTGAAAGAGGCCTTAGAATTTTAGAAGCAATTCTTACATTTTTTAAGAAAATTTCCAAAATCCACTTTTTTAAGGACTAACTGAGTTTTGGAGTCACTTTGTGGCGCTTAGGCAAGGGCTAAGCGACACATAGTGCACAACTACTCGACGACAGTTGTCGCGCAACATTAATGTCGCACAACAATTTTTATAATGGAAGACTATGGTGTCGCACTGCGACATGCGACATGCTGTGACTGCGACACGACAGTCGCAGAAAAACCCATCCTGAATGGACTTTTCTGCGACTGTCGTGTCGCAGTCGCAGCATGTTGCATGTCGCAGCGCGACACCATAGACTTCCATTATAAAAATTGTCGCGCGACATTAGTGCGACACAATGTCGCGCGACAACTGTCGTTGTGTAGCCCTAGCCTTACATAATAGAAACCACCCATACTACACCCTTCAAGTTATTTAAAAATGATTTTACAAACTTCTTAACACTTTAGGTGTTCCACAAGAATAAAAGGAAAATGGAGGTGAAATTTCACTTTTTTTGCAGATTTTACATTTCAATCTATTTTTCCTGTAGCACAGCAAGGGTTAACAGTAACATGTGGTGGTAAACTGCTGGGAACATGGCAGGGCACAGAGGGAAAGGAGCACCATATGGATTTTGGAGGGCAGATGTCACTGGTATAATTTTAAGTTGCCATGTCACATTTGAAGACCCCCTGATGCACCCCTAGAATAGAAACTCCCAAAAAGTGACCCGGTTTTGTAAACTACACGATGAGGTGACAGTTTTATTGGTACTATTTTGGGGTACATATGATTTTTGATTGCTCGATATTACGCTTTTTGTGAGGCAAGGTAACAAAAAAATGGCTGTTGTACCACAGTTTTTATTTTTTGTTTTTTTACGGAGTTCTCCTGACAGGATTGTGTTGCTTTTACAGAGCAGGTTGATACAGACGCGACAATACGAAATATGTGTTTTGTTTTTTGTTGTTTCAGTTTTACATAATAAACCATTTTTGAAAACAAAATGATGTTTTTGTGTCTTAATTTTCAGAAAGCTACATTTCTTTTATTTTTCTGCCATTTTTTGTGGAAACAGTTGATGTTTTTATACAGTGCCTTGCGAAAGTATTCGGCCCCCTGGAACTTTTCAACCTTTTGCCACATTTCAGGCTTCAAACTAAAAGATATAACATTTTAAATTTTTGGTGAAGAATCAACAACAAGTGGGTCACAATTGTGAAATGGAACGAAATTTATTGGATCATTTAAACTTTTTGCATAATAATAAAACTGAAAAGTGGGGCGTGCAAAATTATTTGCCCCCCTTGCATTAATACTTTGTTGCGCCACCTTTTGCTGCTATTACAGCTGCAAGTCGCTTGGGGTATGTCTCTATCAGTTTTGCACATCTAGAGACTGAAATTCTTGCCCATTCTTCCTTGTAAAACAGCTCGAGCTCTTTGAGGTTGGATGGAGAGCGTTTGTGAACAGCAGTTTTCAGCTCTTTCCACATATTCTCAATTGGATTCAGGTCTGGACTTTGAATTGGCCATTCTAAGACCTGGATACGTTTATTTTTGAACCATTCCATTGTAGATTTTGATTTATGTTTGAAAGATAAATCTCCGTCCTAATCTCAGGTCTTTTGCAGACTCCAACAGGTTTTCATCCAGAATGGTCCTGTATTTGGCTCCATCCATCTTCCCATCAATTTTAACCATCTTCCCTGTCCCTGCTCATGAAAAGCAGGTCCAAACCATGATGCTGCCACCACAATGTTTGACAGTGGGGATGGTGTGTTCAGGGTGATGAGCTGTGTTGCTTTTATGCCAAACATATCGTTTTGCATTGTTTCCAAAAAGTTCGATTTTGGTTTCATCTGACCAGAGCACCTCCTTCCACATGTTTGGTGTGTCAAATCACCCCCCTTTCCGTATAATTAAAAAATAAATACCTAAATAACAATAAATATAGACATCATGGGTGTCACTGTGACCGAAAACGGCCGCACTTTTAAAATATATTTTAAAAAAATCTATACGGCGAATTGTGTGGCGGAAAAAAGCGTCCAAATGGCGATTCGCTGTTTTTTGTCGCTTTTTTCTCTAAAAAAAATAATTAAAAAGTGATCAAAAAGTCATACACACCCCAGAATGATATCAATAAAAACTTCAGATCGCCCTGCAAAAAATGAGCCCCCATACAGCTCCATACACATAAATACCAAAAAGTTATAGGCCAACTTTATAATTATTTTATCACGCAGGAAAAACTATACATACAGTGCCTACAAGTAGTATTCAACCCCCTGCAGATTTAGCTGGTTTGATAAGATGCAAATAAGTTAGAGCCTTCAAACTTCAAACAAGAGCAGGATTTATTAACAGATGCATAAATCTTACAAACCAAAAAGTTATGTTGCTCAGTTAAATTTTAATAAATTTTAAACATAAAAGTGTGCGTCAATTATTATTCAACCCCTCAAACCACCAGAATTCTGTTTGGTTCCCCTAAAGTATTAAGAAGTAGTTCAGGCACAAAGAACAATGAGCTTCACATGTTTGGATTAATTATCTGTTTTTCCAGCCTTTTCTGACTATTTAAGACCCTCCCCAAACTTGTGAACAGCACTCATACATGGTCAACATGGGAAAGACAAAGGAGCATTCCAAGGCCATCAGAGACAAGATCGTGGAGGGTCACAAGGCTGGCAAGGGGTACAAAACCCTTTCCAAGGAGTTGGGTCTACCTGTCTCCACTGTTGGGAGCATCATCCAGAAATGGAAGGCTTATGGAACTACTGTTAGCCTTCCACGGCCTGGACAGCCTTTGAAAGTTTCCTCCCGTGCCGAGGCCAGGCTTGTCCGAAGAGTCAAGGCTAACCCGAGGACAACAAGGAAGGAGCTCCGGGAAGATCTCATGGCAGTGGGGACATTGGTTGCAGTCAATACCATAAGTAACGTACTCCACCGCAATGGTCTCCGTTCCAGACGAGCCCGTAAGGTACCTTTACTTTCAAAGCATCATGTCAAGGCTCGTTTACAGTTTGCTCATGATCACTTGGAGGACTCTGAGACAGACTGGTTCAAGGTTCTCTGGTCTGATGAGACCAAGATCGAGATCTTTGGTGCCAACCACACACGTGACATTTGGAGACTGGATGGCACTGCATACGACCCCAAGAATACCATCCTACCATCCCTACAGTCAAGCATGGTGGTGGCAGCATCATGCTGTGGGGCTGCTTCTCAGCCAAGGGGCCTGGCCATCTGGTCCGCATCCATGGGAAGATGGATAGCATGGCCTACCTGGAGATTTTGGCCAAGAACCTCTGCTCCTCCATCAAGGATCTTAAGATGGGTCGTCATTTCATCTTCCAACAAGACAACGACCCAAAGCACACAGCCAAGAAAACCAAGGCCTGGTTCAAGAGGGAAAAAATCAAGGTGTTGCAGTGGCCTAGTCAGTCTCCTGACCTTAACCCAGTTGAAAACTTGTGGAAGGAGCTCAAGATTAAAGTCCACATGAGACACCCAAAGAACCTAGATAACTTGGAGAAGATCTGCATGGAGGAGTGGGCCAAGATAACTCCAGAGACCTGTGCCGGCCTGATCAGGTCTTATAAAAGACGATTATTAGCTGTAATTGCAAACAAGGGTTATTCCACAAAATATTAAACCTAGGGGTTGAATAATAATTGACCCACACTTTTATGTTTAAAATTTATTAAAATTTAACTGAGCAACATAACTTTTTGGTTTGTAAGATTTATGCATCTGTTAATAAATCCTGCTCTTGTTTGAAGTTTGAAGGCTCTAACTTATTTGCATCTTATCAAGCCAGCTAAATCTGCAGGGGGTTGAATACTACTTGTAGGCACTGTATTAGGTATCGCCGGATTCGTACTGACCAGTAGAATGAAAGTAAATGGTCAGTTTTAATGAACATCGAACGTTGTAAATAAGAAACACGTAGAACTGTAGAGGAATAGCGGTTTTTTTTGCAATTTCACCCGATTTGGAATTTTTTTTCCCGCTTCCCACTACACCATATGCAATATTAAATGGTGGCGTTGGAAAGTACAACTTGTCCCGCAAAAAACAAGCCCTCATACAGCTATATGAACAGAAAAATAAAACAGTTATGGCTGTTTGAAGGCAGGGAGCGCAAAACGAAAATGCATAACCGAAAAAACCTCCGGGGTAGAAAGGGTTAAACAGAACCCTAAGCCTATCACAGAGCAGGTGCATTTATACGGAGACTTGATTACACACAGGTGGATTGGATTCTATTTATCTTCATCAGTTATTTAGGACATCATTGGATCATTCAGAGATCCTCAATTAACTTCTGGAGTGAGTTTTCTGAACTGAAAGTAAATTGGCCGAATAATTTTGCACGCCCCACTTTTCAGTTTTATTATTACAAAAAAAGTTTAAATGATCCAATAAATTTCATTCCACTACACAATTGTGACCCACTTGTTGTTGATTCGTCACCAAAAATTTAAAATGTTATATCTTTTTGTTTGAAGCCTGAAATGTGGCAAAAGGTTGAAAAGTTCCAGGGGGCCGAATACTATCGCAAGGCACTGTATGTAGCATTTTTGGGTACATATGATTTTTTGATCACTCAATATTACACTTTATTTGGCAAAGTGACCAAAAAATTGGTTGTTTTGGCAGAGTTTTTATTTATTTTTATTTTTTATGAAATTCACCTTAGGGGTTAGATCATGTGATATTTTTATAGAGCAGGTTTTTACAGACGCGGCGATACCTAATATGTATTTTTTATGTATTTGAGTTTTGCACAATAAAAGCATTTTTGAAAAAAAAAATCATGTTTAGCCATCTCTATTTTCAAAAAGCTATGATTTTTTTACATTTTTTGGGCGATTGTCTTAGGTAGATCTTTTGCAGGAAGAGATGACGGTTTGAGTGGTACCATTTTGGAGTGTGTATGACTTTTTGATCGTTTGGAATTACACTTTTTGTGATGGTGACAAAAAATTGCATTTTTTTCATTTTTTTTTACAGCGTTCACCTCAGGGGATAGAGCATATGATATTTTTATAGAGCATATGATGACGGATGCGATGATACCTAACACGTATACTTTTTTTACATTTATTTCAGTTTTACACAATAAAATGATTTTTGAAGAAAAAGAAATCATGTTTTAGAGTCTCCATTTTCTGAAAGCCATATTTTTTTAAACTTTTGGGCGATTGTCTTAGGTAGGTTCTCATTTTTTGCGGGAATAGATAACAGTTTGATTAGTGCTATTTTGGGGTACATATGTCTTTTTGATCGCTTGGAATTACTCTTTTTGTGATGTAAGGTGACCAAAAAAATGGCATTTTTGCTCAGTTTTTATTTTTATTTTTTATGGTGTTCACCTGAGGTGGTAGATTATGTGACATTTTTATAGAGCACTTCGTTACTATACCTAATATGTCTGTTTTTTATTTATTTATTTTTTTAAACACTATTTTATGGTGAGGGGGCTTTTTTTTGTACTTAAAACTTCAGAGGTCTGCTGCTCCTAGTTACCTCTGTGTGAATCAGCAACCAATGATCAGGAGGAGCACGCACACCTATATGTACCACCTTAATCAAGGTCGCCTCTTAGGTGGGGCAAAAGTGCACATGAATGCTACTCCCAGGATAGAAGCGCATTCACAGAAAAAAGATACAATAGAAAATCACAGAAAAAAGATACAAAACATCCTTGCACATCTGCATATTTTACTATCATATCGTACAGGATGTTTTGTATCTTTTTTGTGTGATTTTTGTTTTTACTGAATTGTACTGTCAGCGTATTACACAGTAAGACGCTGACAGTTGCCTAGGAGACCCAGCCTGCAGGCTGGATCTCCTGGGCTTCTGAAGCTGGCAGGCTCCGATGCTTGTGTAAGACATCGGAGCTGCCACGGCACACATCGGCCCCCTGTCAGTGCAGTGCGAGGGGGGCGATGGAGTCAGAGGGAGCTGCCTTTATCTGCAGACCCTGCACGTGCCGCGGACTGCGCTGACTGCGGCATGTGAAAAAGGTTAATCCGCCGGCATCACCGCACACATCGATGCTGGCGGATGCAGCAGGGGACGGCTATCAGTAACAGCCGGGCCCGTGCTGCTGATCGGACAGGTGCAGCTTCTACACCCGCCCGATCACATCACGTATATGCACGTGAGGATGCGGCAAGAAGACACATTCCTTCACGTACATGTATGTGATAATGCGTGAAGGGGTTAAAGAAGCTAAGTCAGCATAATCAATTTCAATAAACCAGGCATACTTCCTGGTAGGGATCATCATGCTTATTAAAACTGTACCTTTCTTTTGTATGCTAAATAGCTGCAGAGATATCTGCATTTTATTCATATGCAATTGAGCACGTTTGAACACTAAGGGGTGGAGCTGAATCCTTTGAGCGCTGCTCTGCACACTGTCCCTCCACTTGATTGACAGTGCTAGACATCAGCATGGTGAGGGCAGAGATGCATCCTACAGCTGTCTCCTAGCATCTACATATCATATACTCTATGTACTATAGCTTTAATACATTGAGATGAGATTCTCTTAAAGCTAATTATATATATACAGTATATATATATATATATATATATATATATATATATATATACATATATATATAGATATAAATATATATATATATATATATATATATATATATATATATATATATTTATTTAAAACCTATAATATCTATTATATTAGAAACCTTAAACCTATTACTGGTTTATACACAGGCACAATATATGATTATAAAGAAACCATCAATATTTATTAGCTTTTTAAGCATAAAAATTACTCACAATATGAGAAGGATATAGAATTTTATTATAAGTTAAATGTGGAATAATAAAAGTATCTGAAGAAAAAAAGTCTCTCCAAAGATTCAAACCTGGGATTTCTGCATGCAAAACTGTACACTTATCACTAAGCTATAGCCTTTTCACATGTAGAAGAATGTTTTTTTCTATGATTAGAAACTAACGCACATTACTGGTGTCTTTATAATGACATATTGTGCCTATCAATAAAGTAGAAATATGAATATTAGCTTTCTAAACAGATCCCAATATACTAAAGCTATAGTACATAGTGTATATGATATGTAGATGCTAGGAGATAACTCTGCCCTCAGCATACTGATGTCTAGCCCTGTCAATCAAGGGGAAGGGGAGTGTGCATAGTACAGGTGGTGTTGCAAAGCAGTGCTCAGCCCCAATCCTTGGTGACCAAAAAGAGGAAGTATGCTCAAAGAAAAACTTAAAACTTAGCTTTTAATATCACATATCTAAAAATCAATACAGACAAATAACAAAAAATAAATCAAAAATTAAATTCCAAGGTTGGAACGGTCTTACTGGTACAGTGATGAACACACAGATGTGGTAAATAACTCATCCAAGGGCGGGCTTCTTCAGGCGGTACTCAGAACTGGGAGCAGGGGAACAAGTAATTTCTATCCCTATCAACACCCTATTGGGACTATTATACCCTAGTAGCCTCCTAAATACGGAGTCATCAACCCAAATGGGGTGGCCCTGTCTGGAACCTGACCCTATTTAAAAGCCCTAATGTATACCCTGCCAGGGAAGACAAAGGGGGAAAGGAATGTAGATAATACACCTGAGCCCCAAAATATTAAACTAAAAAGAAAAAAATGACAGAAAAAAAGTCCCGCTGTCCCAACGCGGTTCATGGGGGTCGCAAGACATAATTGGTCCACTAATAATAGTTATGTTGAAAAAACAGGGTCATCGCAGTCTAACACCGGTGGTCCACCTGCACCATCAGTGGGCTTGATAACTGCCCAAAGAAAGCGGTGCCTAGAGTTAAATTGGTCCAACTAGTATGAGCAGGTCTGTTGGCAGTGTCAAACGCCGCTCCACTTATTTAAATAGATACTCACCCCGCGCCATCCTTCTGCGTCTGAGGACGCCAATGACATCATCGGCACTTGACCGGGCGCACGAGTACCACCCGGCAGCGTCAAAGTGGAGGAGGAGGCCCGGGGAGGAGAGATCACCGAGCATCTGTGCTGCTAGGCAACGGCCCGCAGCACGGTTCAGATGACCTCTCACAGGTACAAACTGATTAGTGGGGATGAATTTGACTTCCTCTTTCCGTCTCCCCCAACCATAGCAACCTTTTATTGCCTCTCAAAGGTGCACAAAGGCACAACTCCTCTAAGGGCTGCCCTATTGTGTCTGAGGTGGGTAGTCTCTCCCAAAATTGTGGGATTTATATTGATAAAATCCGTAGACCCTTTGTACAGAGTCTTCCGTCGTATCTACGTGACACTGGGATCCTCTTGTTAGACTGGAGGGCATTTGGATGGACGAGGAATGGTGGCTGGCCTCGATTGATGTGGAGGCCCTCTACTCGTCCATTCCTTATGACATAGGACTGAAGGCAGTTGACCATTTTTTAAAAGCCAGGGGCCAAGATCTCAAAGCTCACAACACACAAGTACTTGAGTTACTTGGCTTTCTCTTGACCAGGAATTTTTTCTTGTTTAACGGCCAGTTCTACCACCAGCTCAGGGGCACCGCAATGGGCAGTTCCTGTGCACCATCTTATGCAAATTTGCTCCTGGGCTGGTGGGAAGAGACTGTTGTGTTTTGTGAGACTCCCTTTCAGGGGACCAATAACATCGTCCTTTGGTCCCGCTTCATTGATGACATTTTCGTCATATGGAGCGGGACATAGGCTGGGTTCAGTGAGTTTGTCAGACAATTGAATGTCAACACTTTCAATCTCAGATTTACTTTGGAGATTGCGAAAGAACAGTTACCTTAGACATTTATATGAAGAAGACAAACTCAGGGAACCTTGAAACCAAAGGACAAACTCTCTATTTAGATGGGAGAGCAGTCACACTGTCCCCTTGAAGTGTGGTATCCCCACTGGACAGTACCTTCGACTACGACGTAACTGTTCCGAGGAACATGAATTTAGACATCAGGCTGACCTTCTCAGAACACGGTTCCAGGAGATATCCTGACAGGGAACTACGTGAGGCTTATCAATGAGCACATAATGAAGACTGTAGTGCACTCTTAAACCCCACAGGTCCACAAGCAGAGTCACATCGTGTAATAAGACTAATTGGGATGGCACATTTGACCCCACATGTGACAGAGTAAGCGAGGTGATCTCCAGATATTGGGATACTCTCCTGATGGACCCTGATCTGTGTGATGTGATTGGCCCTCAACCAGCCATTACTTACAGGCAAGGCAAGAGTCTTAGGGACCTTCTGATACATAGCCATTTCGGCTAATAAAGGACGGACATGACTGGATAAACCGTTAAATGGGTGTTTCCGCTGCGGCAACTGAAGTTTTTGTGATCTAGTTCAGACTACTAAAACGTTCAGAAGTAGAGTGACTGATACCACTTTTAAGGTTCAGGATGTTATCAATTGCTGTACGAATGGCGTGACATGTTGGCGACATTAGAAATAAAAAAGACACCTCAGACATGTAACTGAAAGCCATGGCGGGGATCAGAAATGTCTCCATTTTATTGGCATTGAACGGGTCTATAGTTCACCAAGCGAGAAGTCTGGTGGATTTTCAAACTGAAGACGCCCAGTCCCCATGGCCTTAATGAACAGCTTAATTTTGCCTGTTTTCTTTAAACATCATATGTGGTTTAGCCGTGGAATAGCGATTATTTTTTTGGCTCACCTGTTTCTATTGGGATTACCCGTTGAAGATGCACTATATGGGATACACCTATATAGTCAATGACCCTTTTATCTTTGGCCAGTTTATGTATACACATTAGAGTTGAGCGAAAATGCTCGTAACGAGCACTGTACTGCTCGGATCCCCTGCGCTCGCATGGGCGCAGGCATCTGGATCCGTCGGGTGAGGAGGACGGATCCGGATGGCTGCGCCCATGCGAGCGCAGGGGATCCGAGCAGTACAGTGCTCGTTACGAGCACATTCGCTGAACTCTAATACACATGCAGTGATTTATGAGTGATCCTCAACTAGTTAAAAGATGCACTATATATGCTATATACCTATATAGTTAAGGGCCTCTGTATATGTGGCCCATCTACGTACAGACATCCAGTTTTTATATCTCATTATTTCTAATTATTATATTCTGAGCCATTTCCATACTCTTTTGCTATGGTAGCATCCTCCACGTAAATGTTCCTCTCTGCAGTGGTTTATCTTTGTGAGTTAACTTATGGGACTAGCGCATACTGCTGCACCGTACTTGTGAGAGGTCATCTGATCTGTGCTGCCAGGCGACCTTGGAATTTAGTTTTTGATTTATTTTTTGTTATTTGTCTGTATTGATTTTTAGATATGTGATATTAAAAGCTAAGTTTTAAGTTTTTCTTTGAACATACTTCCCCCTCTTTTAGGTTATTTATTGGATTTATGAGGAAGTACTCAACGTGCATAGCGTCAGTTGCCTGTTGACTAGTCCACATTGTGTGTTCCCAACCCTTGCTGCTCAAACTTGCTCATTTTCATATGAATACAATGCAAATATCTCTGCAGCTGTTTAGCATGCAGACAAAGGAAGGGTATACTTTTAATCAGCCTGACGAGGCAATGTGCCTGTTTTAATTGTTGATCATGCTGACAGTGTCTCATAAGGCCTTTACCTACTAGCCATGCAGTGGTGTACAGTCATGGCCAAAAGTTTTGAGAATGATACAAATATTAATTTTTACAAAGTCTACTGCTTCAGTTTTTATAATGGCAATTTGCATATACTCCAGAATGTTATAAAGAGTGATCAGCTTAACAGTAATTACTTGCAAAGTCAATATTTGCCTAGAAAATGAACTTTATCCCCCAAAACACATTTCAACATCATTGCAGCCCTGCCTTAAAAGGACCAGCTAACATCGTTAAAGTGATTGCTCCATTAACACAGGTGTGGGTGTTGATGAGGACAGGGCTGGAGATCAATCTGTCATGATTAAGTAAGAATGACACCACTGGACACTTTAAAAGGAGGCTGGTGCTTGGCATCATTGTTTCTCTTCTGTTAACCATGGTTATCTCTAAAGAAACACGTGCAGTCATCATTGCACTGCACAAAAATGGCCTAACAGGGAAGAGTATCACAGCTAGAAAGATTGCACCTCAGTCAACAATCTATCGCATCATCAAGAACTTCAAGGAGAGAGGTTCCATTGTTGCCAAAAAGGCTCCAGGGCGCCTAAGAAAGACCAGCAAGCGCCAGGACCGTCTCTTAAAAGTGTTTCAGCTGTGGGATCGGGCTACCAGCAGTGCAGAGCTTGCTCAGGAATGGCAGCAGGCAGGTGTGAGTGCATCTGCACGCACTGTGAGGCGGAGACTCTTGGAGCAAGGCCTGGTCTCAAGGAGGGCAGCAAAGAAGCCACTTCTCTCCAGAAAAAAAATCAGGGACAGACTGATATTCTGCAAAAGGTACAGGGAGTGGACTGCTGAGGACTGGGGTAAAGTCATTTCTCTGATGAATCCCCTTTTCGATTGTTTGGGACATCTGGAACACAGCTTATTCGGAGAAGACAAGGTGAGCGCTACCACCAGTCTTGTCTCATGCCAACTGTAAAGCATCCTGAAACCATTCATGTGTGGGGTTGCTTCTCAGCCAAGGGAATCGGCTCTCTCACAGTCTTGCCTAAAAACACAGCCATGAATAAAGAATGGTACCAGAATGTCCTCCGAGAGCAACTTCTCCCAACCGTCCAAGAGCAGTTTGGCGATCAACAATGCCTTTTCCAGCATGATGGAGCACCTTGCCATAAAGCAAAGGTGATAACTAAATGGCTCAGGGAACAAAACATAGAGATTTTGGGTCCATGGCCTGGAAACTCCCCAGATCTTAATCCCAATGAGAACTTGTGGTCAATCATCAAGAGACGGGTGGACAAACAAAAACCTACAAATTCTGACAAAATGCAAGCATTGATTGTGCAAGAATGGACTGCTATCAGTCAGGATTTGGTCCAGAAGTTGATTGAGAGCATGCCAGGGAGAATTGCAGAGGTCCTGAAGAAGAAGGGTCAACACTGCAAATATTGACTTGCTGCATTAACTCATTCTAACTGTCAATATAAGCTTTTGTTACTCATAATATGATTGCAATTATATTTCTGTATGTGATAAAAACATCTGACAAACACACATAAAAACCAGAGGGCAGCAGATCATGTGAAAATATAATATTTGTGTCATTCTCAAAACTTTTGGCCATGACTGTACTTTGATGCATGTGATAGAGCTTTGTCCTGCATACAAATAATGGTTTTCTTGAAAGATGCAGACTTTTTCCTGTACCACTGCTTGAAGAAAGTGTGTTCTAAAAAATGGCAGTAGGTTTGGGAGTTGATTTTGAGTCCATCTTCAACATGAAAAGGTCCAACTAGCTCATTTTGTATAATATCTGCCCATTGCAATACCCCACCTTCACCTTGCTGGCATCTGAGTGGAAGTGGAGCTCTGTACCTGTTATTGGTCAAGCCATGGGCCCATCCATCTTGACCAACTGAGTCACTCTCATCTCATCAATCCATAAAACCTTTGAAAAATCTGTCTTTAGATATTTCTTGACCCAGTCTTGATGTTTCAACTTACATGTCCTGTGGAGTAGTGGTTGGGTTTCAGGCTTCCTTACCTTGGCCATGTCATTGTACACCGAGCACCTTTCCAGCAGTTCCAGCATAACTGGATTCGGGTCGCTTCACGTTTGAATGTTCTCAAATATTTAGCAGTGTCTTTTTTCATGTTTCTTGCGACCCTGTTGACAATTTGCAACAAAGCATTTGATGGTTCTGTGATCACACCCCAATATCTTAGCAATTTCAAGAGTGCTATATCCCTCTGAAAAACTTTTTTTGACTTTTCAGAGTCAGTTAAATCTCTTTTTTGATCCATTTTGTCAGAGGAAAATAAGATGCCTAATAATTATGCACACCTTGATATAGGGACTTGATCTTAGACCAAACCTTCTCTCATTACACAAATACACATCACCTTATATGCTTCAATCCAATAAGCATTCAAGTTTATTTACTTTGGAGTTGGAAAATATGCATAAAATGATAATATGGTCAAAATACTTTCCTAACAATTGTGTACACTTTGTAAATTGTAGTGAAGGTAATCTTTTTAGAGGTGACTGTATTTGAAAGTTATTTCCTCCCTTCTGGTCTTCAGAAGTAGTGAAGGTAATCTTTTTACAGGTGACTGCATTTAACATAGTAACATAGTAACATAGTTTATAAGGCCGAAAAAAGATATCTGTCCATCCAGTTCGGCCTGTTATCCTGCAAGTTGATCCAGAGGAAGGCAAAAAAACCCTGTGAGGTAGAAGCCAATATTCCTCACTTTAGGGGAAAAAAATTCCTTCCCGACTCCAATCAGGCAATCAGAATTACTCCCTGGATCAACGACCTATCTCTAGTAACTATAACCTGTAATATTATTACACTCCAGAAATACATCCAGGCCCCTCTTGAACTCTTTTACTGAACTTACCATTACCACCTCCTCAGGCAGAGAGTTCCATAGTCTTACTGCTCTTACCGTAAAGAATCCTCTTCTATGTTTGTGAACAAACCTTATTTCCTCCAGGCGCAGAGGATGTCCCCTCATCATAGTAACAGTCCTGGGGATAAATAGATCATGGGAGAGATCTCTGTACTGACCCCTGATATATTTATACATAGTTATTAGATCTCCCCTCAGTCGTCTTTTTTCTAAAGTGAATAACCCTAATTTTGATAATCTTTCTGGGTACTTTAATGCACCAATTCCAATTCACCAGTTATGACTTTAGTTGCCCTCCTCTGAACCCTCTCCAGCTCTGCTATGTCTGCCTTGTTCACAGGAGCCCAGAACTGTACACAGTACTCCATGTGTGGTCTGACGAGTGATTTGTAAAGTGGCAGGACTATGTTCTCATCACGGGCATCTATGCCTCTTTTGATGCAACCCCTTATCTTATTGGCCTTGGCAGCAGCTGTCTGACACTGGTTTCTACAGCTTAGTTTGCTGTTGACTAAAATTCCTAGGTCCTATTCCATGTCAGTGTTACCCAGTGTTTTACCATTTAGTATGTACTAGTGACTTGTATTATTCCTTCCTATGTACATAACCTTACATTTGTCAGTGTTAAACCTCATCTGCCACTTCTCAGCCCAGGCCTCCAATCTATTCAGGTCCCTCTGTAGCAGTGTACTGTCCTCTTCTGTGTTAAATACTTTACACAGTTTAGTGTCATCTGCAAACATTGATATTTTACTGTACAAGCCTTCTACAAGATCATTAATAAATATATTGAAGAGAACTGGGCCCAATGCTGACCCCTGTGGTACCCCACTAGTGACAGTGACCCAATCTGAGAATGTGCCGTTAATAACCACCCTCTGTTTTCTATCATTGAGCCAGTTACTTACTCACATACAGACATTTTCTCCCAGTCCAAGCATTCTCATTTTATATACTAACCTTTTATGTGGTACCGTGCCAAATGCTTTGGAGAAGTCCAGATATACGACATCCATTGATTCGCCACGGTCAAGTCTAGAACTTACCTCCTCATAGAAACTGATTAAATTGGCTTGACATGACCGATCCCTCATGAAGCCATGCTGATATGGAGTTATTTGCTTATTTTCATTGAGGTACTCCAAGATAGCATCTCTTAGAAAACCTTCAAACAGTTTACACACGACAGATGTTAAACTTACCGGCCTATAGTTTCCAGGCTCTGTTTTTGGACCCTTTTTGAATATTGGCACCACATTTGCTATGCGCCAATCCTCTGGAACACTCCCTGTCAGTATAGAGTCCTTAAATATCAGAAATAAGGGTCTGGCGATGACATTACTTAATTCTCTTAGGATACGGGGGTGCATGCCATCTGGTCCTGGCGATTTGTCTATTTTAATCTTTTTAAGAAGTCACTGTACTTCTTCCTGGGTCAGACAGGGCACTTTTAATGGGGAATTTACTTTTATATTCTGCATTTCATCTGACAGTTTATATTCCTCAGTGAATACCGTGGAGAAAAAAATATTTAATAGCTTTGCTTTCTCCTCATCTCTCTCTAACTCCATCCTCATTACTCGATAAGGGGCCGACACCTCCGGGTGTATACTTTTTACCATTTATATAATTAAAGAACATTTTCGGGTTAGTTTTACTCTCTTTGGCGATTAATCTCTTGGTCTCTAGTTTGGCTGCTTTTATTTGTCTTTTACATATTCTATTTATTTCCTTATAGTTTTTCAATGCTTCCTCGCCACCCTCCGGTTTTAGTGATTTAAATGCTTTCTTTTTGTCATTTATTGCTTTCTTTACAGTTCTATTTATCCACATTGTTTTTTTCTTTTTCCTTAACCTTCTATTCCCATAAGGTATGTACCTCTCACAATTAGATATTAGGATGCTTTTTAAAATATCCTATTTTGTGGCTGTATTTTTATTTTTGAGGATTTTGTCCCAGTTAGTTAGGCCTATGGCCTCTCTTAGTTGGCTAAATTTTGCTTTTTTGAAGTTTGCTATTTTTGTTCCTCCCTGAAGAAACGCTCTTTCTATACATAGAGTTGTACTGTACATCTTAAAAGCCAAATTATTAACTCATATTTTGTTCTTCCCTAATTGTTTTCATCCTGGTTTTATTGCGTGGTTTCTAGACCAATTACTTTATATATGTAGTATTTCATGCATTCATTGCACTTTTTATTTTAGGCATGGCTTCTAGCTTTGTTGATAGGGAATTTGAAGAGCTTCAAGAGGTTTATTTTTTTCTAGCCTGGCCCATTCTGTCATTGCCAGCCTATTGAAATCAGTGAAGCATTAGCTGAAGAAACCTAGACAAAACACGATTTAAAAAGATTTTGAAAGCTGATGTAATATCCAACAACAATAGCTGAGATAGAACCTCATTACTTCTGCCAGAAAAAAAAACTGTTTTACAAAAAAAGCTAAACAGAACAAACCACTAAATAAATAATAGTAAGAAGATGAAGTGCAGTCATGTGACAAAAGATATGACATAGGAAACAAATAGCAGGTTCAAAATAAAGATGTTTAAGCCTAAAGGAAATTAATGTGTTCAAGATATGTTTGAAAAATCTGAACAAACGCTGTGAAGTGGAAGGGAGATAGTCATAATAATATTACAAACTGTCAGAATTTGACCTTTTATGGAACAAGATTAGTTAAAGCTGCAGAACTGAGTATGTCCTGCTTCTTCTCCAGTTCTGTTTCTTTATCTATGTTACATCTGCCACAAACTCTTTATACAGCATAAGGCAAAATTAAGTGACGAGAAATTGGTAACATTTTGTTTTATAATTTTACTTTACCAGAACAATTGTACGCCAGATTAGAGCAATATGATTTTCCTTATAAGATTAAATTTGGCAAGCCTCTGGCAATATCCTGTTTAAAGCAGAATTGGTTACGTCTCTGTTATCTTAAGTAGAGATGAGCGAATCATTCAAAATTTTATTCGCCAAACATTCACCAAACTTTTCATAAGATTTGTATATTCTACGAATCTATTCAACGAATCTGCATACAAATCATAAGTTTTTATGTGGCGTTTTGCGAACATTCGCGCACTAATAATGAAAGTTCAGTTTTAAAAGGTATGCAACTTCTTTGAACACGTACGCATGAGCGTACAAATTGCATACGAAAATGACGGGCTTTGCTGGAGAGGAATGGTGGAGCAGGAGGAACGCTTTGAGTCTGACCCCTGGCTACATATGGAT
This sequence comes from Rhinella marina, assembly GCA_900303285.1. Taxonomy (NCBI): domain Eukaryota; kingdom Metazoa; phylum Chordata; class Amphibia; order Anura; family Bufonidae; genus Rhinella; species Rhinella marina. Next base: position 31,401 of record ONZH01023237.1, read on the forward strand.
ACTATATCAGCAGATGACAGCAGATAATCCGGCTGAGACTGAGATGAGCGTGTCATCCACTCCACTACCTCATCCACTTTCTCCTCCACTACAATTTTGCACCTTGGTGGGTTAGACCGGTGGAACAACGGCCAAGTATTGCGAATACTACTAGTAGATGCTCCGCCTACAGGTCCTTTGGCACTGCTGCCCTGTGCCACCTTCTCCTTTTTTTTAGAGCTCGAGGTCTGGCTGTAACTGGACCCCTTTTGCTTATCCATTCCAGACATTTTTCACTGGCCCTGCAGCTGGTCTTTGTCTTTGTCCCTGTCTCTCTCCCTATCTCTCTCCCTGCCTGATTAATTACTAGCCCTGCACTTGCCCTACACTTGCCCTGCAGAATCCCTGATGTGTAATATGGATTCCCAGAACAATTACAACCCAATTTCAACAACACCGATCTCAGTCTTCAGGAATTTCACATACAGTGCTTCTGCTCGTCTCAGCAGTCGCAGCAGAAGTGATACGTTACTGGCTGACCGAGCCTGAGCCAATCAGAGCAAGCCCTGCTCACTGGGTCAGGTGACCGCTTTCTTCTTGGGCTTTTGCGCACGAATAACGAACTAACAGCAAAAGTTCGCTAAGTAATTGAATTTGTAAGCAACAGCATATAGAGTAACTTATACGTAGCATTAGCGTACAATTTATTGGACAAGTACGTAGCAAATGTGTAGAAAACCTTAGGAACATTTTCGAATCATAACGGAGCAAATCTCCAAATATTCGGATTCGCTTCGCAGCTGAAAATTTCCAAGATTCGATGCAAATCAACAAATCGGCAAATAGATTCGCTCATCTCTAATCTTAAGGTGTTGTACAGGATTATAAAAATGTGTCTACTATCTTCCCGAAACAGCACTATACCTATACACATGTCATTCACTTTAAGTGCAGTTTGGCTGTAATACCAGACACAACCCAAGGACAGCTGTGGCACGGTATATGGAAGAAAGCATTAAAGGGAATCTGTCACTAGGAAAATTAGTATCAAATTAGTAGCGCTGCTTCAGTAAAATTGATGCATACCATCCCCCTGACCCATTGTAGCATTTCAACTGCTAATTGTTAATGAGTGTGAAAGCCACTTGGGCTTGAGCCATTTGGTGCACCCCATTTCCTCTACTAGCCTTTTAAAGGGGTATTCCAGTTTTTATTTCTTTTGATTTTATTCCTTTGTATAATAGGAAATCATTAGAGATAAGCTAGCACTAAAATGCTCGGGTGCTCGTTATTCGAGTCGAATTTTTCCCGATGCTCGGGTGCTCATTTCGAATAACGAACCCCATTGAAGTCAATGGGAGACTCGAGCATTTTTTGCAGGGGACCAAGGCTCTGCCTAGGGAAGGCTGGGTGAAAACCTGGAAACCTCAGAAAATGATGGAAACACCACGGAAATGGACAGGAAACAGCAGGGGTAGCATGCATGGATGCCTCTGAGGCTGCCTAATCCCACCATTACCCCAAATTCTCGGGCAACAGCCTGGTGGTGACCCTCAAGGCAATTGTGCTCACCCAAACCAAGAAGGGCGAGGCACATGCCCATCACATGTTAGGGAAGCACCCAACTAGGTGCAACGAAGGTCCATCACCCATGCCCATGCTGGCACTGCTGTCTATCCCCCGCCTCACGATGCAGGCATAAGCCTGACACAGCATGGCGGTGACACCAACAAGTGACCAAGTTATATGAGGTAGCAGGTGAGCCACCCAAAAATTTACCCTGACGCAACACGGCGGTGACAACAGAGTGACCGAGTTAGACTGAGGTAGCAGTTGAAAAAGAAATAAAATTTAGCATGACCCTGTATGGCGGTGACAACAGAGTGAACGAGTTAGAGTGAGGTAGCAGGCGAAGCACAAATAAAATTTAGGGTGACCCTACATGGCGGTGACAACAGAGTGACCGAGTTAGAGTGAGGTAGCAGGCGAAACACCAAAAACACAGCTGAACTATGAGATTGAACACGTGGGCCAGGCATGGCACATGTGTGAGTCTGCCGAGTTGCAGAGCCACCAACAGGTTACGCCCATTGTCACACACAACCATGCCTGGTTTGAGGTTCAGCGGTGCCAGCCACAGATCGGTCTGCGCCGTGATGCCCTGTAACAGCTCTTAGGCGATGTGCTTTTTGTCACCTAAGCTCAGCAGTTTGAGCACCGCCTGCTGGCGCTTACCCATGGCACTGCTGCTGCGCCTAGTGCTACCGACTGAAGGCGCCGTGCTCACGGATGGTAACTGAGAGTAGGAGGAGGGGTTGGAGGAAGAGGCATAATAAGTCTGAGAAACCGTGACCGAGGTAGGCCCTGCAATCCTCGGTGTGGGCAGTACATGAGCGGCCCCAGGGTCAGACTCGTTCAGAGTGTCCGAGTTACACTGCGGTAGCAGGCGAAGCACATAAAAATTTAGCGTGGCCCTGTATGGCTCTGACTACAGAGTGACCTAGTTACACTGCATGAGCAGGCGAAGCACATAAAAATTTAGCGTGACCCTGTATGGCTGTGACAACAGAGTGACCGAGATACACTGCGGGAGCAGGCGAAGCACATAAAAATTTAGCGTGGCCCTGTATGGCTCTGACTACAGAGTGACTGAGTTACACTGTGGGAGCAGGCGAAGCACATTCAAATTTATCGTGGCCCTGTATGGCTGTGACTACAGAGTGACCGATTTACACTGCGGGAGCAGGCGAAGCACATAAAATTTATCGTGGCCCTGTATGGCTGTGACTACAGAGTGACCGAGTTACACTGCGGGAGCAGGCGAAGCACGTTAAAATTTATCGTGGCCCTGTATGGCTGTGACTACAGAGTGACCGAATTACACTGCAGGAGCAGGCGAAGCACATTAAAATTTAGCGTGGCCCTGTATCTGGACATTGAGGGCTTGTTCATGTGGGTGGGTGGAACTTTATTTCTGCTTGCGCTCCAATGTCTGATCTAATGACAGCTGAACGCTGCGCAGGGACACATTGGTGGACAGTGTGGAGGATCGTGGAGGCGAAGGGGTAGTTTTCGGGCGGGAGGCGCTTGTGCCGGGGTCCTGGGCGGGGGGTTGACTCACAGAGGCAGCAAGTGACACAGGGGAAGGAGCAGTGGTGTGACCCGCAGGAGGTGAACGGCCTTGGTTCCATTGGGTTGCGTGTTTAGCACTCATATGCCTGCGCATGGCGGTGGTGGTTAGGCTGGTAGTGGTGGCACCCCTGCTGGGTTCAAAATTTTGTGTATATAACTGTATTATATATCAATTAGAGAGAAACAAAGGATTGTGCAGACTGGGCCTGGCATAGAGCTACCCAGAAAATTATCCCACAGTGACCTTTTTCAAATATATTTGTATAACAGAGCAATAAAACGTATTTTCTAACGTGACGTGTAGTATATAGCAATTAGAGAGAAACAAAGGATTGTGCAGACTCGGCCTGGTATAGTTCAACCCAGAAAATGGTTCCATTGAACTTTTTCAAATATATGTGTATTAACTGAGAGCAAAAAAACGTATTTTCTAATGTGACGTGTAGTATCGATCAGTTAGAGAGAAAAAAAGGACTGTGCAGACTTGGGCTGCTATAGTGCAACCCACTATGGCGGTGACAACTGAGTGACAGAGTTAGATTGAGGTAGCAGGCGAAGAACAAATAAAATTTAGCGTGACCCTGTATGGCGGCGGTGACAATAGCGTGTCCAAGTTAGAGTGAGGTAGCAGGCGAAGCACATAAAAACTTTAGCGTGACCCTGTATGGCGGCGGTGACAACAGAGTGATCGAGTTAGACTGAGGTAGCACGTGAACCACCCAAAAATTTAGCCTGACACAGCATGGCAGTGACACCACCAATGCCTTTGTCCGACTGAGATTGCAGTCAAATGGCTGTAGGTGAGCCTCCCAAAAAAATTTTTTTGGAGTGTCTGAAATCGACCCTCCGAAAAAAAAAATTTTTACTGTCTGTGTTTGACGATCCTGAAAAATTGTTTTAGAGTGTCTGTATCTGACGCTCTTGAAAAATTGTTTTAGAGTGTCTGTAGTTGACGCTCCTGAAAATTTTTTTAGAGTGTCTGTAGTTGACGCTCCGGAAAAATTGTTTGGAGAGAGGGCCTGTAGGTGGCCCTCCGGAAACACTGTCTTAAAAGAGTGCCAGTTGGCCCTCTAAAAAGTTCCCTTTTGGGTCAGCGCTTGGCAATGAAGAGAAGGAGGAGGAGGAGGAGTAGAGGAGAGGAATCGGATACATACGGAATCTTATTCTTTAGCTGCTTTCCCCCGGAGGAGATTTGAATTCCGGTGAAATCCAGGTTTTGTTCATTTTAATAAACGTCAGCCTGTCAGTGCTGTCAGTTGACAGGCGTGTACGCTTACCGGTGATGACACCATCAGCTGCACTGAATACTCTCTCTGACAACACGCTAGCGGCAGGGCAGGCCAGCACCTCCAAGGCGTACAGTGCCAGTTCAGGCCACGTGTCCAGCTTTGAAACCCAGTAGTTGTATGGAGCAGAGTGATCAGTCAGGACATTGGTATGGTCAGCTAGGTACTCCCTCCCTCTGCCTAGACTGGGGACAGGTGACAGTGTCTTGCTGGGGTGACATAAAACTGGCAAAGGCCTTGGAGAGTGTTCCCCTGCCAGTGCTGGACAAGCTGCCTGCTCGCCTCCTCTCCCCCGCTACTTGGCCCACAGAACCACCCCCTTTGCCGCTAGCGGCATCAGATGGGAAGGATTGTTTCAGCTTGTGCACCAGGGCCTGTTGATATTGATTCACTCTCATACTCCTTTCCTCTACAGGGATGAGAGTGGAAAGGTTCTGCTTGTACCGTGGGTCCAGGAGAGTGAACACCCAGTAATCGGTGTTTGAAAAAATGCTTCTAACGCGAGGGTCACGGGATAGGCAGCCTAACATGCAGTCTGCCATGTGCACCAGAGTCCAACACCCAAGAATTCCCTCTCCTCATTGGCCTGACTCTCCATTTCCTCCTCCTCCTCCTCCAAGTCCTCCTCTTCAGCCCATACACGCTCAAGAGTTAAGAAGGACTGAGCATTGGTACCCTCTTCTGTCTCGCCAACATTCTCCTCCTCTTCCTCCTCATCCTCATCCCCCTCCTCCAATACGCGCTGAGAAACAGTCCGGAGGGTGCTCTGGCTATCAAGCGACGTATCTTCTTCCCCCATCTCCTGTGACAAGCGCAAAGCTTCTGACTTCATGCTGAGCAGTGAGTTTTTCAACAGGCAAAGCAGCGGGATGGCGAGGCTGATAATGGCGGCATTGCCGCTGACCATCTGTGTTGACTCCTCAAAGTTGCTCAACAGCTGACAGATATCAGACATCCACGTCCACTCCTCATTGTAGACTTGAGGAATCTGACTGACCTGACTACCAGTTCTGGTGGAAGTTGACATCTGGCAGTCTACAATCGCTCTGTGCTGCTGGTAAACTCTGGATAACATATTTAATGTCAAATTCCATCTCGTGGGCAAGTCGCACAACAGTCGGTGAGCTGGCAGTTGTAGGCGCCGCTGCGCTGCCCTGAGAGTGGCAGCATCTGTGGTTGACTTGCGGAAATGCGCACAGATGCAGCGCGCCTTGGTGAGCAAATCTGACAAATTGGGGTATGTCTTGAAGACCGCTGAACTATGAGATTGAACACGTGGGCCAGGCATGGTACATGTGTCAGTCTGCCGAGTTGCAGAGCTCACCTAAGCTCAGCAGTTTGAGCACCGCCTGCAGGCGCTTACCAACGGCAGTGTTGCTGCGCCTAGAGCTACCAACTGAAAGCGCCTTGCCCACGGATGGTAATTCGGAGGAGGAGGAGGAGGGGGTTAGAGAAAGAGGCATAGTACATCTGAGAAACCGTGACCGAGGTAGGCCCCGCAATCCTCGGTGTGGGCAGTACATGAGCGGCCCCAGGGCCAGACTCGGTCCCAGCCTCCACCAAGTTAACCCAATGTGCCGTCAGTGAGATATAGTGTCCCTGCCCGGCAGCACTTGTCCACGTGTCCGTGGTTAGGTGGACCTTATCACTAACCACGTTGGTTAGGGCACGGATGATGTTCTCCAACACGTGCTGGTGTAGGGCTGGGACGGCACATCGGGAAAAATAGTGGCGGCTGGGGACCAAGTAACGAGGGACAGCCACCGCCATCAGGTTGCTTAAATCCTCAATCTCTACCAGCCTATAGGGCAGCATCTCCAGGCTCAAAAATTTGGAGATGTGGACGTTTAGGGCTTGTGAATGTGGGTGGCTGGAAATGTATTTGCGCTTGCGCTCAAATGTCTGCTTCAAAGACAGCTGAACGCTGCGCTGGGACACATTGGTGGAGGTTGTGGAGGATCGTGGAGGTGAAGGGGTGGTTGTAGGGCGGGAGGCGCTCGTGCCGGGGTCCTGGGCGGGGGGTTGTCTCGCCGAGCCAGCATGTGACATAGGGGAAGGGGCAGTGGTGTGACCCGCAGGAGGGGAACGGCCTTGGTTCCACTGAGTCGGGTGTTTAGCACTCATATGCCTGCGCATGCTGGTAGTGGTTAGGCT